>JAXGGA010007414.1:0-62857 GCA_038373865.1 Uloborus plumipes
AACTGCGAGTGATTTAAAATTTATATAACTAATGGATTTCGAATCGATGAAAGCAAACATGGCAAAAACAGTTAACCATTGAAGTGTATCAACTTCGTCCTTCCTTTTCTTAGTAGTTTACTCCCAAATATCGTGCTTAAGTTGTTTTCCAACATCGCTTTCTGAGCCAGATACGCGAGGATGCCGACGAAGTAATTATCTTGCGATTTGATGAAATATTTTGACAACGCTGATATAATGATGATGCGAGCTTATATGCTGAATATCAGCTTCGGGTTATAGAAGAGAAAGAGGCTTTTTTTTTGTCTCCATAATGTATTTTATTCTTCATATTAATGTGTGATTAGTGATCACGACACCGTGACCAAACGAAGAGCGGAGAGAAAAACTGGAAATTATGGAAAAAGAGGTGAAGTGTAATCACCGACGAGATGACGGCGATAGGGTCGCATTTTCGCGATATTGTCGTTAAGGGAGATTGCGAATTTTTGAATCGCATTTTACATGGCTGAGTGATATATCACGCAAAATGGCTATTATTCCAGACAGATTTTTAAGTATTCTCCGAGGTCTGAAGCAGAAAAATGCGTCTTTTGTGAACAAGAATTCATGAGTATTGAGTGTATGCTTGCACAGGATTGCTTGCATTACAATATTTTATCTCATTTTATCTCTGTGTAGAATTAGAATGAAGATTTTGGAATATGATTTTGTGGAAGATTGATCTAAATTCTGTTGATATTGAATCTCTAATTTTGGAGAAGATAGATTTTAAAATATTTTCTAACGTCTGAAATAAGAAATTGCATCTTCTATAAACAAGAGTCCTTATGTATATCTTTAAAAAGAATATGAAAATATAGAATAGAAACATTGAAATAATATCATATCAAGAATATATATCTAGATTTTATCTGTTTGTAGAATAGAGAAATTTTGAAACCTTTAACTTTGGAAAAGACTAAAGTAAATTTTGTCGATATTGTTTCTCTCATTTTGTACAAAGTTATTTTGATATGCCCCTCAACATTTACAGTAAAATAATCCATCTATACAGAAAAGTAACACAATGCATCAATGCACATACAGTACAGCAAATATATCTTATATTTAATTACAATAACACTGCAAAAAAAAAACGTAGACCTTGTAGGAAACTAATGGGCGTCTAATGTGCCTAAATTCTGTCCATAACATATGAAGTAAAATTTTCGCTTTAAGTCAGTAACTTTCCTGAAATTAACTAGGAATATCCTGAAGAATTTTGAAAACTTCCCAATGAAAACAAACCACGTTCTTGAAATGAATCAGTAACCTTCATCATCCCCATTATTATTATTATCTTCATTTTCGTCTTTAGCAAACAGGGCCAATGCTACTGTCTGTTTGCGTTTTGTGCACCTGGGAGCCACGGACGCTTCCATCTGAAAAAGGGGAGATAGGTTTAGGATGCGCACTACCCGATGCCTTCAGCTTCAGTTCGCTTACTACTTCCTCGTTGCTTCCCCCCCCCCTATTTCGAGAAAGTCCAAAGAGACTTGGCGCGTGCGCAGATGAGGCGGAGGTCGCACGAAAAAATTTTAGACAGTAATGCATAATTGCAAGCAAATAATCGAGTTGCAAATTTGCCTGCAACTTTTGCAAAGTCAGTGCCCAGAGACTGCATTTTGTCCCCATTAGGGTTTTAGCCAATCTGGACGGGCCGTAATTATGCTGAAGGCGAATAAAAGCACTCAGTATATTTTGAAACTAGTAACTAAACTACACTGCAACCTTTCTTGACAACAGCATCGTGACGTCAGCATGACGTTAGCCTATGAAAAACGAGCTAGATAAAACGTCACGGCCTACTTGGCGAATTGGAGGAGATCGCTGACTGCTTGTGAGCTCCTATTGGCTCCGCCCGTAGTGACGTTCAGTGTCAAGTTAACTTGCATTCCACTATAAACATATTTTTCACAACAATTGGAAGTGTGTATTCATGTAACATGCAGCACATTCGGGAAACTTTTTCGCAAAACTACTTGAATTTTACAAGAAAATGGTGGAAAACAGCGAAATCCCAGAACATTACCCGAAAATAATCAGCGACGTTTTGAAACTTTTTTACATTAAAGAGTTACTTTTTGGTAAATTTTCTCAAAAAATGTAATTATACGTTTGCAGCATTGCATGTTATGGACATTTGTATTCTAAAACCACTTTATTTTTATACTATATTCCTGAACGGTGTTTTATGGATTAATTTCTAAGATCCGAACAATTTGAAAATCCGAACTACCTATGATCCCTATTAGTCCGGACTTTTTGAACTTATATTTTACTATTTATAAGTCATACTATATTTCTGAATGGTACTTTCTTGGCAATTTAAGTCCAATTAGTCCATTTTTTTAAGTTCTATTGTACCAATAATATAAATTAATTCACTAGATAACTGTTGATTTCAATAGATTAGTACATTTCATAAAATTGTTGGTAAGTCATCTTTTCTGCCAGGATGAAAGTATTATTACGTACTTCACTTCTCTGTGCACACGTCTTTCACAGAAGGAATTATTTGCGAAGAGTTAAAGAGTAAGGAAGCACAGAAGTGTTATAAATCCATTACGAGTTATGGTAGCGAAGTTTGAGAGATGGAATTAACTTCTGATATCCAATTTTATGTACGAAATCAAAGAGATAAATAACAACCATTTCTAATTTTCTTATCGCTCTGCCGATCGTAAATCAATTATTTGCGACACACTCCATAGAAAAGGCAAACTCTCAATCGCGCAGATCACGGCGGAGAATTTCGAAAAACAACGCTTTGATTTATCGTTTCATTGAATTTCAAATTTACCGAGCGCACATTTTCCGCATAAAAGTGCATAAACAATCGCAGAATAATCTCAGGCAATAAGGGTTCTCGGCAAAAGATTTACAACTGGATGTAAAAATTTTCCAGCCATCATTACAACGACTTCCTAAGCAGTCGCTCATTAAATCCAAGCATCCTTGGCATGGGGTGACATTAATTTCTGAACGTGTCACCCATCGAACAATGACAATAGTTCGATTATCGAACGAAAAAAAAAAAAAAAGAAAAAACAATTTCGAAGCAATTGATAGGTAAAGATACTGCGCAAATAAAAACCAGAGTCCCAAACAATGAGAATCAATCAATATCATATTTTACACCCCAACAGTCACGTTTCTGGTGGCTGGGCCGCTTTGATGACGTCATTAATTGCGCTGCTCTTTTGTCATCTCTCATCCATTGATGGGCTGTCACGTGGACCATCTTTAATGATTCTTTTCTTGCTGACGGGGACGATGAAGATGTTTTTATCGCGAGTGCATATAAACAGGCTATTAATCCAAGTTTTATAGCGATTTTTAGTGGGCTTTGTTTGAAGAAACGGTTCGGAGTAGTCAAGGTAGTAAAAAAAAAACTTTGAGATAAATTAGCAACAGTTGAAAAGATTTGCAGCTGAAATACGAGCCAATGCTTACATGCAGAGATATAGCATATTGGATTAGAAATATTACGGTTTTTTCAAGGCGTAAGAATACTCTTTGCCATTTTTTAAGGAGTGAAATGTGCTAAAACTACTGATCTCTTACGGTTGAGATCAGTGGCTAAAGCTGAAGTTTTTAACAATGATGAGTTAAAAAAAAACTTTTGAGATAAATTAGCAACAAGTCTTGCGACTGAAATATGAGACAACGCGTACATGCAGAGATATAGCTAGTGTTATGGTTTTTTCAAGGAGTGAAAATACTCCTTGCCCTTTTTAGAGCAGTGAAATGTGCTATAACCGTGATCAATTGAAAAAAAATCTTGGAGATAAGTTAGCGACAGTTGAAAACTTTTAAAACAGAAATACGAGCCAACGCTTACTGCCGTGCTACGCGTAGAAGTCGTATCTGCACAATATAGAGTTATTGCCACCAGGTGTTTCTTTGTGACGTATTTTACCTAAATACAAAATTATATGGTCAGTTGAGAAGGGAAAAATATTTTTAAAAAAATTCTGAAAAAATACCTCCTGAATGAAATAAATGGTGGCGCAAAACTTTAAAGAGTTAGGACCATGCTCCACATCGACGTAAAGCAGAAAAATTAGGCAGAAGCGTAAAATGGATTCAATGGTGTTCCTGTGGAAAGTACTCGGATTTTCGGTTTCTGCCTTCAGTTTCGGTCGCGTTTTACGCTGATGTGGAGCATGGCCCTTATGCTAAAGAGTCTATATGCTGATGCTGAAAATCGCAAAAAAAAAAAAAAAAAAAAAAAAAAACTTTTTGAATATGAAATGGTGAAATGAAAACTGGCGGAAAAAAGGAAATGATATTTGATTTTTAGCATTTAGAACGTTAATTATTTTGTATTTAAAAAATTAGAGCAATGTAATATTATTCAAATGTAATGTTAAAAAAGTTACAGCATCATTTTCATTTCCATCTTCCACGATTTTTCAATCAAAATACCAAGCAAGAAAATTTGTTTGACTGAGTTTTTTTAGGCGCATTTCCAACTTTCAGTGTGTGAAATATGCGTGTAGAGTCATTTAAGATTCCTGCACATATGTGACAATATTTCTTATATAAACCAAACGTAAAAAAATGCATGCATACTGAAAAAAAAAACAGATGTAAATACAATAAAATCCCTTCTAACCGAAGGTTCTAGAAGCGAGCTCCCAATCTTAATTCATGTCGGTATTGTTTCATAGTACATCCGTTGAATATTCTGAATTTTATTGCTGAATGTAATTGAAACTCATGCATTAGTGTTGAATTGCAAAATATTATTAAACATTAGTTACCCCCATTTTCTTTAATAAAAATGCGCAGATTGATGAAGAATTTTCTCTCGCATTTTTAAACGAAAATAAATACATAATATTAACCCATTAATGCCTAGCGTCCCTTTTTAGGGACGGTCCAAAAAGGGTCTGAATTTCCCAAAACTGAACATTTCCACCAAATAATAGTGTTCAGTTAGTACCTTGGTATTGTTTCAATTCGTTATTAACATATTGCAGCTCATAATCAATGTAAAGTGTGTTCTGTGGTAGTTTTAATATGATCTTTATCAAAAATGACATCGTTCAATCTCCAGAAAAAAAGCTAAGTTTTCAAAGTTATTCCCAGCTTCCCAGTTTATGTTAATTGCTGATTTGTGTCTTCTTCTAAAATGTTTTTTTAAATATTATATCGTTAGCAGAAAAAAATTTTGGTAAAAAAAGTATGTACCCTCTGGGGTCTATCGTAACTTTTAGGGACGATATTTCTTTCCTTCATAAACAAATTATGTTTTACATGATATTTTTTTTATTATTGTTCTTGTCCATTAGACACTGTTTGTAACCAGTATACAAAATTTCTTTGGAAAAAAATGTCAGGCATTAATGGGTTAATAAGACTTTAAGTCTACTTTAAATTTATTCAATTTAATTATTTTACTTTTGAACAGGGAATCTCTCCATGTAAGATTAGGATTTTTTCGAATGCTCATTTTACAGTAATCCCTCGTTATACATCGTGCCTCGTTATATCGTTCATTCGGCCATATCGTGTGTTTCTTTTATCTCCTGAAAAATTATATTAAAGAAAGAAAATAATGTTGCTTTGTATTTGACATAGCAAAAAAATCAATAAATAATCAAAAAAATAAAATCTCAAAAAAAGTTTTGTTTTGTTTCATAATCATTGAACAAAGCTGGCATATTTTTTACACTTAATTCATTACAGTTAAAATTCCAACTTTCGATTCGAGTTTCACCATGAAGCAAAAAAAGTGTCATATTTTTTTTTTTTTTTTTAATTTTAAAAGTGAAACGGTTTTTTTTTTTTTTTTTTTTGCTAATAAGAAATTCGACTTACTATTAGAATAAACAACTCTTTTCGTAGGTGTTCATAGCACTAAATTTAAAGCTTAAATTGCTGCTCTGTATGACTACGATTATACTACGATTATACTGCGTTTCCTGCGCGATCGATAGAGAGAATTTCGGATATATCGCCCTTTTCGTTGTATCCCGACAAACGCGATATAACGAGGGGTATTTAAAAAACTAAAACTTAACTTAACCGAAAATACTTTGTATTACTAATTCAGATAAATCTCATTTTACGCTGGTTTATTTTACATGGATTTGATTAGATATACACGGTCGAAGATTTGACGTCTTTATTTTGTTTTACGCGGATGATTTTAGATTTTAAGCGGCTGCGGTTTTGAAAAAAAGATAAAATTTTCCCCTATTTCAAAATGCAAACTCTTGAGATTGCTGATAACGTTCAATGAACTGCTTTTTGACTTGCTAATAAGCGAGATATTGAAACATGGTTTTTTTTTCGATTGGTTCCAGAGCGTTTTCTCAGAAGTAAAGTTATTAGACTCACACAATTTAGAGCTCACTGGAGGAAGAGCTTTTAGAAATGACACAGGAAGATGAAACCAACCAATGAGAATATTGACATCGGTTACATAAACAAAAACTTTTGCATTGAAAATTTTGAGTTTTTTTTTTTTTTTTTTGACGATGGGAATTGATATTTCTGATTTGTTAATGATAAGGCCCAACATTCAGGGCATGATCATCTCGGTTTGTATTGCTTTCAATGACCTTCGTGTTTATTGATTTAAAAAATATATGTACATAAAGTGATCACATGATTTTGGATACATATGTTTACAATATTTTTCAAAATTGATACATAGTGATTTAGGATTAGTTATAATACATAAAATGTACAAAATTTTGAAGAGTTGAAATTAAGATTTTAAAATTTTTCTGCGCAAGTTTTACATAATTTTTTTGGTAAAATTCAAACGTTAAGTACTAGAATAAACAAATTATACAATGGTAATATAATTAGAAAGAGAGGAGAAAATCTACTATGCAAAAATTACTTAAATAAACGAACAATGGCAAAAAAAAAAAAAATTTGAAAAGAGACTAAGTTTCAAAAAACTTGATTTACAGAAGGAAATAAATGAACATCATAAAAAGTAAAGGAGCAATTTCAACTCTCCAATGTTAGAGAAGGGAAAGACATTTTTCCCACCAAAATGAATTTTTTAAAAAAATGTCAATTATTTGCTTCACACATCTGTTGATAATCAGTCGATTAATCGGTAGAGATGATCATGTTGATTTGTTGTTGTTACCAATACCACTCGGGTATCCGAGCCCGAGTAGATGAAATCTGCTCGATTTAAGGCAGGAAAGATACGGCTTCCGTTTTTAAGAGCACCATTTAGGTGGAAGACCGATTTAAGCTCAACACACATGCCATAAGGACCCGTTCATAGGGTAGGCATTCATTCATAACTCACTTTCATACACACAGAAAAGACAATGACAGGAGAGAGAGAAAGTACGCCCATGCCCAGCCGGGACTCGAACCCGGGGGCCACCGCATCACGGTCAGACGTCACTGACCACTAGACGAGGTGGCCGGCGATTATGCTGATTATTTTTAGTGCTACTAATTTTTCCATCACTTTTTTTTCTTTGAGAATTTTAATTTTACATGTAAAAATAACTTATTTCTGAGATACAGTTTATTTTTTCATTTTCCTATTTTTTCCAAATTAATTTCAAAATTTCATCTAGTTTTTTTGCGCAAATGTTTATATTATTGCTAAAAAAGTTGCATTATGTCAACTATACATGAAAAAAAAAGTGGAATATCCTGTTATCAGTAGGCTAATCTAGAACTTTTAACAAAAATTTCGTGTTAAATTTTAATAGTACATTTTTAGTCCAAGACTTTTATTTTTATGAAAATTTAAAATTGATATAAAAGTACTATCCTAAAAGAGAAAAGTATTGACACAGGGAAACTAGCAACATTTAATATATGAGGATATTTAATTTAAGACTATAAAAGTAACATTGCTTCAACCATCAGTTTTTAAAATAATAATAATAACAATAATAATAGTGTGTCCTTATTAAAAAAATTCAATGCTATTCAAAAATAATGAAGTATTTTTTGAATGAAAATCTGTAATTTGAAGAGTAAGTTGTAAAACTTATTATACAATCCTATGTATAATTATACAAGGAACACAATAACTGAAAAAAAAAAAAAAATGACAAATAAAATGTTTCAGCAAAAGCAGGCGTGAAGTTATCATTAGCTAAACTAAACTTATAGCCCCCTTTCTTTTGGCATCAAGAGTTAAAAAATTTTAATCAGTCAAATTAGCATTACGGTAATTAAATTTTCGTAGAAGAAAAAGCATCTACAATACTTGATGAAACCTGTTAGCATTATCTGTATCAAAAACACGCATATTTAGTATTTCAAGCGATGAACATATTTGTTAATACATCCACGTTGTTTAAAAAATGTCTATTCTCCACATTTCCTTTAACATAAACGTAAATTCTGATACCCCGAAATAAAAAAGAAACATCCCTTCAATCGCTCATCCAAACAAAATCGCGTTGACACAGAAGAGTTTAAATTTTATTTTGTTTGACAAAGGAGGAAAATATGCTGGTGTCCCCAGAGAATGGCTCAACAATGGAATAGAAACCCTGTATTAGTCAAACAGAACAAATTCTTTATTCTGAAATGTAAACATCATTACGGCCGTTTCGTTCCGTTTCCCCCCCCCCCATCCCCCTCTCGCCCGTTTATGATTCGTTTTAAACTCTACACACTTCAAAGAAGCTATTTCTTTAATTTACATTAGAATTTTCATAAAGAACTGCACATAATAAACATTCTTTCTTTCCATTCAGGGCGCCTCGTAGCAGCCATTTTCTCCGTTGCCAGAGGCTGCACTTGAACGGAGGATCAAAAGATGGGCTGGAGATGTAAGATGAAAAGAATAAGACCCTAACAAGAGAGGAATTTGTCTTCGAATCAAATCAGAGAGAAAGAAAAAAGAAGAAGGAATATCCGAAGGGGAAGAATTAAAATTGAGTAACCTTTTAAAAATGACTGCCGTTTAGAATTATTTGTTTAACCACCGGTCTTCAGCAAACGTTGTTTTCCGATTTTTATTTATCTTTTAAATCATTTCGAAAATTCGGATAAATTGGCGTGACTTATTGTTTGCGAATGCGACTAATTTTTTGTGTTTCTGTGTATCGTAAAAGTATTAGAATTAACTTAATTTAGGGTATCTTGACGTGGAAGGCATTTTAAAAGCATTTTATTTGCAGACTGCAGCTAGATAACATGTTGTAACAGCATAAAAATGTTATAACGGACACCGGTTAAAAAACAGTTGGCTACTGCTTTTTTCTGAGAGATATTTCGTATAATAATATTATTCACAGGTTTTCTCATTGCTATTGAAATATTGTCTACTAAGTTTCTTGAGCAAAGGAAAAAAAATGAAGCACTCTTGTATTTCAAACATTTGTGTTAGATTAAAGAATGGTCATCTGTCAGTTGTAAGGGACAACATTTTAATGCTAACATTCGTTTAAAACATATGCACGATCAGGAAAAAATAGTTATACAAGCTCAAACAAAATTTAAGACGTAAAAGTAAAGTGGAAAAGTATCAAAAAATAATGAAGTCCAATACAATATTAACGTAAGAACAGAAGTAGTATAACCTCCAAGTTAAAACTTTTTTTAAGCTCATGAACCCTTTTTCTCACTACTCAGCTCAAATTATAAGAAGACTAAAAAAGGAATCATGTTTTCATCAAAATTCTTTCTCGTTAAGTTTGATAGTAAGAATCAAGCCAAGTTTTGTATTAATTGTGTGCTTGAACTATGATATTTGAACTTTTTTTCATATCAATTCTCGACAGTAAGAAACTGGATAAGCTTTGTATTCTCCTTGTGCATCTATGCAATGTTTATTGTCGTGCATTGCTCACCTTGGTTTTGCATTGTACTTATTTGCATATGCAAGAGAACAATGCCAATGCGTAGGATTGAGCTTTGTAAAAATAGTTATGTTTGTCTAAATTTTAGTACTAAAGGAGGATCATTCTAAAACTCTGGAGAGTATTGTATGCAATGCAAGTATTCTACCTAAATCACAGAATTCACCATAAAGTGCAGCCATCCAGCAGTTAAAAATATATCAAGGCTAAAATAAATCCACCAGTTATGCAGACATTCCGACACATTAAGATTTCATAAACTTGATGGCTTGGTTCTTATAATCGGTAGGCTTACTATTTTCCTGATTAATGTAACTATTAGTTTATCTGCTTTATTTGACTGCTTTATTTGAAAGCTGAACATTAAATTTTAAATTTCGACAAGACTGATTTTGACAAAGTTTTTTGAGCAAAAAATGCTTTGTTGTTTTGACCAGTTACGCAGAAAAAAAAAAAGTGATAGTGCCACTCTTATTTCTCTAATCTAGGCTTTTGTTAGCTTCTGTGATTTATGCAAAAATACAAATTTTCCCCATTGAAATTTATCCTTTCACCTGAAGACAGTTAAATTTACCAAACTATAACTTTGGAAGGATTTATGTGCTATGATACATTACAATTTTGTGTTTTAACAGTTTCTTTTAAATAGCTTATTTTGCTTTGAACTCTATTTAACATATTCATCGAGTCAAAAAAAATTCAAGAATGGTGTAAGTGCATCACAATTGGAATACAAATATCAATAAATATAAATAAAAGGATATTTTAATCTTAAAGCAAAACATAAACAAACATGAACCTCAAGTTTTTTGCGGTCAAACCGAGCGGCGTTTCTTTGCAGATGAACTTGTTACCCAAAACAGCAAAGGTCGAAGGCATAGATAATTCCTCCAAATAATAGTTAATGCATAAATAATAATAGGAGCCAGTGAATTTAATGATTTCTCTACAACGCTTTCCCCCAATAATAATAATAAAAAAACAAAAAATCAAACAAACGAAATGGCGAATCGATGCTATTCGAACCAAATGTAAAGAAAGCCATAACTTTAACCATAACTTCGAGGAGAGGGATGGTTAAATTCTATCCTAAAGATTCCAAACACACGATTTGAAATCTATCACCGTGATTGGTAATGCTTCCTTTTTATTTATTCGAACTCGTTGTTTTATTATCGTTATTGCGCCTGCCCACCTATTCTTTCGAGGGATTGTAGTGAAGAAGCGTGATATCTGAGGTTTCGTTTCTGGGTACGAGGAAAAAGAGGAGATGAATTATAGCTCGTAATGATGATCATTTTGAGATGTTTGTATATTTTAGCAAAACCGATACACGCCACCTGCGAGTTTCGGGGGTTCCTCCGCCCCCGTTTTCGGAAAAAGAAATGAATTTTAGGGAGAATGTGATGAATGATTTTGATTATTTATAGGTCAAATTCAACTATTAATTAAAGAACATTTAAAAAAGCAAAAATAGAATCGCATTAAAACGACATAAAGAGACTCTTATAAATTTACTTGTATTTTTTTCTCTCTTTCAAACCAAGTGTTTTCATCCAAATCATAATTTTTTTTTTTTTCATAGAGGTCACAAAATGTATAAAGTTAGCAAGAAGCCCCCGATATTTAAAGAAATTAAAAAATCCCTCCTGATTTAATTTGTAAAGTTTTTGTAAGATCGCAAGTGAAACTTTTTTTGGAACCACGATACTTACTTTTGCATTCTATTCCAAGCTCCTTATGTTCTAAAAGAATACGGCAAGCAGACTTTTAATTTTAATAGTATTTTTTAACTTTCGAATCAAGTGCACGTATTAATTAACCTTTATGGTAAATTACTAGGAAAAATACTTTTTTTCTGAGTAAACGTTCAATTGTGTTAAGCCAAAATGTTTGTAACCACTTTGGTTTTCAAGAAAAAAAAACCTTTCAAACTTACTTGACCGTTTTGTCAGTTACTGGCATTGATATCATTTTAAAAGAACCAGTAGTTGAGCACCCTTTAATCAAAAATGGTTAGCTATCAAATGATTTTTTTAAATGTTAAATTTGCTAAAAACAAAGAGAGATGATCTGCGTATCACAGTAAATAAACATGTCGCATTCTAAAATCGCTCAAAGCAATACGATTAAACATCACATAACAGCCCTGACTAGTATCAAAAGAGATTTTCTTGAAAATTTCTTGGTGGCTTTGTAAGTGCACCGCCCTAACCTCCAATCAAAACTTTAAAACAGTTATGAATAAATTATGACTGAGCATTTCATCGACAGCTAGAAATTTGTTCCAGCATTAAATAAGTAAATGGTCTGTATGGGATACTAGTAGTTTCTTGGAGCAACCTGATAAAGAAAATTTACTTATTTGTTCGTGTTTTTCCCTATTTGTACTATATGTGGTCAATTACTTTCACAGTGCCAAGCTTTCAATTACGCGAGGGGTCTAGCGCAACCCTTATGCATACCTCAAGCCAGTCAACTAAACTCTACCCTGAAAGATATATACAGTGAACTCTCACTTATACGCCGGCCCAAGGGACCAACAGTAAAAGGCGCATAAATGAAAGAGACGTATAAGTGAACAAGCCTATTTAATGGACTAAAACGCAACATAGTTTCTAATGAGAGAATGAATAAGAATATTTCTATAGAAACGGGACACATTACCACTGTTAGGCAGTTACTGTAACGTAACTACAATGATAAAGATAAAACAAAAATTATGGCATACCTAATAACAAACTGTTCCTTTTAAAACGATGCATAATAGATAAGTGTCTCTCTCCGAAATCTAGTTAATGCGGAAAAAATGCCTTCCGTGAGCAATAAAGGCGAAAGATTAAAGAGGAAAGTGAAGAAAAATTCTTATTTTTTAAGGAAAATCAAATTAAATGTTTTACATTTTAGGGAAAATTCGGCGTATAAGTGAAATATTTATCTTTAGAGTGACACATAAATGAATGATACTATCATTATTTTGCTATGAATTGTGCTGGGACCATTTAAGAGCAAGAATCTGAGAAACTGTCACGCCTAGCATTATGGGGTGATTCATGACCTCTCAGAACATTATTTTAAAGTGCTTACACTGGTCTTTTAAACGAAACTACTTTTGCCGTGCCAACTGAAAAGTACAAGCTGTTTTTGGACCTCAAAAACGCTAAAAAACGTCAAAAATGCCTTGTTTTGAGGGCCTTCACTGACCTTACGGCAACAACTTACCTCAAACTTAACACTCATTTTGTAAAGTTTCAACCTTCTATATACCATATACAAAAAGAAAATCGGAGTTAAAGAGTAGCAACTTCCATGTCTTGAAAATCCGCTTAATTTTTGATGCCGCACCTTCAACTTTAGGGATCCATAAAGACTAAACAACTCAACTTTAGGGCAAAACATTCTGGATTTGGTCTTTCAATAAGATAATAAACATTTGGTAATTTTTTGGAAAAAATCTGAGAGGTCATGAATCAGAGGCGTGACACTCTCTCAGATTCTTGCTCTTAACCCGCGAGCACTCGCACGGGGCCTCTCAGGCCCGGTCATTATTTAAATTCGCTGCCAAAAATCACCCCTTCACCGGAAATGGACGAGGTCCACAGTAGCTGCGTTCAGGGTCACCTTCTTACTGACCACATGTTTTTCAGGAATGTACAGACCCTCTTTCCCCCCAAAAATACCGGTTCGGGCCTCAGAGGCCCGGCGCGAGTGCTCGCGTTTCTCATTCTGAATTGAGAACGCGAAGAAAGAGGGTGCAAAATGCTTCGCAATTTGAGTTATAAAGATGAAATGAAGAGGTTGCAAACTTTGTGATTAAAATTTAGTGTTCAAAACACAATTTTTTCTGCTTAACAAACTCAATTTCTTGAAAAAAACCGCTCCGGGCCTGCGAGGCCCGGCGCGAGTGCTCGTGTGACGCAAAGTAGCAATTTAATTTATAAAGACGAAATAAAGAGGTTGCAGACTTTGTGACTAAAATTTAGTGTTCAACACACAATTTTTCTGCTTTACAAACTCAATTTTCTGAAAAAAACCGCTCCGGGCCTGCGAGGCCCGGCGCGAGTGCTCGTGTGACGCAAAGTAGCGCGAGTGATCGCGGGTTAAAACTGTCGTATAAGTGAAAAAAGCGCATAAATGAGGCGACGTATAAATGAGAGTTCACTATATATTTCAAATTTAAAACATTTCAAGAGCACAGGGGTATTCACCAAGCATGTTTTAACATCTTACGAGATCTATGTTTAAAAATTAAAAAATGTACTGTATATTATATAAAGGAAAATAAGCTTCAATTCATTAAATATACAGGGTGTCCACTCCAATCGTGGACCAATAGCTAATTTCTAAACCGTTAGAGATAAGCATAGAGTTTATTTAGGAAAAAATCTCCAAATTACGAAAGGAATTTTGGGTCTATTCAATGTTTTTCAAAAAATCAAATTTTGAAAGAGTTACGAAATTTAAATTTTTATACAGCCCCCCAGTCCTATCAATCATATTTAGTAAAACATTCTTGATACTGTAACGTTCAAAACTAAAAAAAAATCACTCTTCTACGACAAAAATTGACCGAGTTATGACGTTTTGAAAAATCAAGATTTTGAAAGAATTCGCATACGGTCCCTTAAGCTATCTCTCGATGACGTCATGAAATAATGCAAAATCTTGATTTTTCAAAACGTCATAACTCGGTCAATTTTTGTCGTAGAAGAGTGATTTTTTTTTAGTTTTGAACGTTACAGTGTCAAGAATGTTTTTCTAAATATGATTGATAGGACTGGGGGGCTGTTTAAAAATTTGAATTTCGTAACTCTTTCAAAATTTGATTTTTTGAAAAACTTTGAATATACCCAAAATTCCTTTCATAATTTGGAGATTTTTTCCTAAATAAACTATATGCTTATCTCTAACGGTTTAGAAATTAGCTATTGGTCCACGATTGGAGTGGACACCCTGTATTTTTGTATAGCTCGCAACAAGTAGAATTTCTTCCGTTTAAGAACAGCGGTAACGACAGTTGTTTGCAAAGAGCTTGAATGACTTATTAGATATTCATTTGAAATGTAAAGAATATATTTACTACAGTGTACGCCCTTTAATTGAATCAGTGGTTAATCGAATCAGCCGCTTTAATGGATTAACTCTTCAAAAAAATAAAGCTTTATTAAATTAGCGGCTTTGTTGAATCAACCGCTTCATAATATTAAAACTGTATAGAATTTATATATGCGGCGGTATTTACAATATTTAAAAAAAAATCGAAATTTATTTTCTAGAAACGGGTGCTTTGTTTCAATAGCTTTACTGTTTATGTTTTTTAAATTGTTATGCGCAGATTAAAACCTCAAGATTTCAAAGGCTCGAGTAAAATAAATTTCTTCGCATAACCAGGAACTGTATAACGGAAGTAAACACGGAAGCAGAATGTGAAAAGGTTGGAGGTTACAAAAGGCTCCCCATGCTGCACCTGTCGACTTCCTCCTTTTACCCCCTTTGCGAGTATTTTTTGCTACCTCCTGCACCTGGTACTGTTACAAAGAGTGAAATACATTAATTTTGTGCAACCCGACAGAGAATAATCATTTCATGTAGGCAAATAGTGGCGGTAGGCTTTATCCATTTATGTTAAAGCTACAGTGGACACAAAAAATGCTTTTTTTTAATTATTGATTTATAAGTCTAAAACTTTGTGTGCTTGTATATTTACTTAATCTAGAAACATAAACAAAATTGGTGCAAAAACAATGAATCCTTTTTTTTGAAATGTAAATTTTTTTTAACAAAATTTCAAAATGAAAATGAAATTTTATATGAACTTTTCAGTTAAAAAATTCATATAAATTTTTATTTTCACCCATCTTTTATAAATTATCTCATAAAACATTACATGTAATGCATAGATTTATGCAATCATGCCTAATGATTGGAAATTCAGTAGAAATTCAAACTGTGAAAAACAAATGTGACGCATAGAGTATTAATAAATTTTATTTAAAATTTTTTTTAAATTTTTAATTTCAAAAGAGTATACATTGTTTTTGCCCTAATTATTTTTTATTCTTTTGAATGTAGTAAATATACAAGCACACGATGTTTTAGACATATGTATCAAAAATTAAAAAACAAAATTGTGTCCACTGTAGCCTTAAAAATTCTATTTATGTAAAGTCAAAATGAAATTTATACTGTTCAATATCAGACGACAGCTAAAAAATCTTTGCTATCGAAATATCATCGATCGCCTTTGTACAAACGAAAACGCCAACAACTGCGCTGTATCTGAATGAATAATATAAAACGACCTTAAATCCACAAATGGGATTACAAAAAGAACAACAAAATCAATTGTCAAATAATCAAAATATAGTTTAAAAAAACTAAAAAATAAGCTTTTAAATATAGTTTAGCCTTTCGTATTAATAATAATATTAAATATATCACTTTTATGTTTGCAAAGAATGTGATTGTTTTTTATTCAGAGTTTGATAATTGAAACACTTATAATACATCAACATGTAATAATATAGTTCAGCTTTTAGTATTAATGAGAGTATTAAATATATTACTTTTATATTTGAAAAGAACGTGATTTTTATCTTTTATTCAGAGTTACATACATACAAACAAACAAACAAACCCACATGTGAAACTAGTAAAAGCGTATTAAAAACTGAAGTTCGTTTCAGACGAATTAAAAAGTTTCGCAATGGGAATTTTACCTTTTATTCAGAGTTACATGCAAACAACTAAAACACTTATAATACATCAACATGTTATAATATAGTTTAGCCTTCAACATTAATAATAGTGCTAAACATATTACTTTTATGTCTGTAAAAAACGTGAATTTTATCTTTTATTCAGAGTTACATACATACATACCCACGTGTGAAACTAATAATTGTAATAAATATAGTTTTAAAAACTAAAAAATTCGCTTTTAGAGTTAATCAAACTAAAAAGAGATTTTCAAACTGTTTAATATCCGCTAAGTTTACATGCACTTATAATACATCAAAATGTAATATAGTTTAGCCTTTAGTGTTAATAGTTGTACTAAATATATTACTTTTATATTTGTAAAGAACGTTTCATTCAGAGTTACATACATACATACCCACGAGTGAAACTAATAATTCTAATAAATATAGTTTTAAAAAACAAAAAAATGCGCTTTTAGAATTAATCAAACTAAAAAGAGATTTTCAAAACTATTGAATATCTGCTAAGTTTACATGCACTTATAATACATCAACATGTAATATAGTTTAGCCTTTAGTGTTAATAGTTGTACTAAATATATTACTTTTATATTTGTAAAGAACGTGAATTTTATCTTTTATTCAGAGTTACATACATACATACCCACGTATGAAACTAATAATTCTAATAAATATAGTTTTAAAAAACTAAAAATGCGTTTTTAGAATTAATCAAACTAAAAAGAGATTTTCAAAACTATTGAATATCCGCTAAGTTTACATGCACTTATAATACATCAACATGTAATATAGTTTAGCCTTTAGTGTTAATAGTTGTACTAAATATATTACTTTTATATTTGTAAAGAACGTGAATTTTATCTTTTATTCAGAGTTACATACAAACAAACAAACAAACACGCATGTGAAACCAATAAAAGCGTATTAAAAACTGAAGTTCGTTTCAGACGAATTAAAAATTTTCGCAACGTGAAATTTACCTTTTATTCACAGTTACATGCAAACAAATGAAACACATATAATACATCAACATGTTATTATATAGTTTAAACTTTAACATTAATAATAAGGCTAAATATATTACTTTGATATTTGTAAATAACGTGAATTTTATCTTTTATTCAGAGTTACATACATACATACATACCCACGTATGAAACTAATAATTCTAATAAATATAGTATTAAAAAACTAAAAATGCGTTTTTAGAATTAATCAAACTAAAAAGAGATTTTCAAAACTATTGAATATCAGCTAAGTTTACATGCACTTATAATACATCAACATGTAATATAGTTTAGCCTTTAGTGTTAATAGTTGTACTAAATATATTACTTTTATGTTTGTAAAGAACGTGAATTTTATCTTTTATTCAGAGTTACATACATACATACCCACGTATGAAACTAATAATTCTAATAATTATAGTTTTAAAAAACTAAAAATGCGCTTTTAGAATTAATCAAACTAAAAAGAGATTATCAAAACTATTGAATATCCGCTAAGTTTACATGCACTTATAATACATCAACATGTAATATAGTTTAGCCTTTAGTGTTAATAGTTGTACTAAATATATTACTTTTATATTTGTAAAGAACGTGAATTTTATCTTTTATCCAGAGTTACATACATACAAACAAACAAACCCACATGTGAAACTAATAAAAGCGTATTAATAAAAACGTATTAAAAGGAAACTAAAACTTTCAGATTACTTACCATTTATTACCCCAGAGATCCCGTAGCTTCCACGTTGCTTGGATTTAGGTTTGGAATGGCTTTCTGAGATATTTATCTAAAATCAAAAATACATGTATTTCAGAAAAACAGTTTAGAGTACATTTTAACAGGAACACAAATCTGAAAGATATTATGAATGCAGGGGTGCCCACAGGGGGGGGGGGGAGTTATGGCGCATTTTTTTAACTAATTTATTTATTTATTTTATTTTTTATTTTATTATTTTATTTTTTTGTTAATTTATTTTTTTAATTTAAAGCATTTCTTTTATTTCCCTATTATTATTTATTTATTTACTTATTTATTTATTTTGTGTGTGCGTGTGTGTGTGTGTTTGGAGTCTGAAAGGGAAGAAAAGCGATTCTATTCTGTGCATAATTCGAACTTTTAAAAAACTAATAATTTTTTTTAAATAAATAAATAATATTAAAAAAAAATAATGTTTAAAAATAAATAAATAAATAATATTAAAAAAAATAATGTTTAAAAATAAATAAATAAATAATATTAAAAAAAATAATGTTTAAAAATAAATAAATAAATAATATTAAAAAAATAATGTTTAAAAATAAATAAATAAATAATATTTAAAAAATAAATAAATGAATAATATTTAAAAAATAAATAAATGAATAATATTTTAAAAATAAATAAATGAATAATATTTAAAAAATAAATAAAATAAAAAATAGGGGTAAAAATAAAAATAAAAAGCACAACAAATTTTGGGGAGGAATTTGCTCCATGGAGCTTGGAGGGGATGGGCACCCCTGTATGGATGATACATGAATATTCAGAATACTGTGTTTTTCCCATCGTACATCCCACATCAGTATATAAGTAACAGTTAACAGAATTTAACTTTTAACCCTTTATGTCCCGACGGGACTCAGAAGTCCCGCTTATATTAATTTAGTATCATGAATATTAAATAGCTGGAATCATGCTGAAGCTTTTAAGTACCCCAAGTAGCCCACTTCGTTTTTTAACGGTTATTAACGTTGTGACAACGGATTAAAAACGTTTATAAAACGTTTAAACGTTTCTTGTGCTACCTGGGACCACTCCTTGCACTTCGCTGATAGTCCGACGGATGGTACATGCGATCTGAAACAGTTTTCTTAGGGTCCTAAAGAGTCTTGGACCCTACTGATTTTCAAAATTTTTATGTTCGGTATAAATGTTGTTTGATGTATTTTGAACTAAAAAAAAAAACAAAAAAATATACAGGAAAAATATACAAAAAAATATGTCCAGTCCACTCCTATCGTGGACCAATAGATAATTTCTAAACCGTTAGAGATAAGCATATAGTTCATTTAGGAAAAAATCTCCAAATTATTATGGCTCCAATTATTTCATGACGTCATCGGTGGAGCGATCTCTCGATGACGTCATGAAGTAATGCAAAATCTTGATTTTTCAAAACGTCATAACTCGGTCAATTTTTGTGGTAGAACAGTGATTTTTTTTTAGTTTTGAACGTTACAGTGTCAAGAATGTTTTACTAAATATGATGGATAGGACTGGGGGGGCTGTATAAAAATTTAAATTTCGTAACTCTTTCAAAATTTGATTTTTTGAAAAACATTGAATAGACCCAAAATTCCTTTCGTAATTTGGAGATTTTTTCCTAAATGAGCTATATGCTTATCTCTAACGGTTTAGAAATTAGCTATTGGTCCACGATATGAGTGGACAGCCTGTATACAAATTCGTTGCTAAATTAATTTGGGACATAAAGGGTTAAAATCGTATTATTCTTGGCTTACTTTTTGTATAAAAAAAGGAATTTCGGCCAGAAACCTCACCCAAACCGCAACTCCAATCAACCTAGCAGATGTAAATGCCTTTGCAAGATCAAAAATTTTCACCCCGGTTAAAATCAAAGCATATGATCAAATAACCAATCTTGACATCGACAGGAGAACAACCACCACGCTCATCAGGCTAAGAACAAAACATCATAAAAGCATGAAAATTTCTGCTGATGGGACTAAAAGTTATCAAAACTCTGTGGCAACACTCTATGAAGAACTCACACCCAGAGGCGGACTGGCCGTAGAGGCCACCTGCCCGCGGGCAGGTGCGCCCTCCGGCCTGTGCGCCCTTGCGCCCACAAAACGTGTGCGATTTCGTTTTTTTTTTTTTTAATTTTAAAGATTTGCAAGCAACCCCTAACAGTTTGAACAGTACCCACACTGCTAGTGCGCTTTCAAGTTTAGTTAATTTACTTATTTTTTACTTTTTTCCGGTTTGAAACATGTAAAGTAGTCAATAAGCGTTATCAGAAGGCGGTTCTTATTGTACCCCAGAAATGATAGGTAGTCTTTCAGGTGGATCTCATTCAAGGTTTGCGCCCTCAGGTCTGTGCGTCCTTGCGCCGTGAACAAAGCTCCCCCCCCCCCCTTCTTTTAATCTTTACGTTAGAAGCACGGAAAGCAATCTATAAAAAATTGAAGATGGTTATTCTCAGTAATGTACCTGTTATAATTAACTTTTATTTATAGCACCCCAGACGTGATAGGTTGTCGGAAAGAGGGATCTTTGCCAAAAAAAAAAAAAAATACAGCGCCTTCCAGGTTGTACGCCCTTGCGCCCTCGAACCTGTGGGCCTTCGTTTTCTTCCACCTTACTTTCGGAGGGTATGAAACAAGGCAGACCAGTCGGAGAAGGGGAGGGGGTAGGGGATCTTAATCCAAAGTGAGCGCCCTCCGGCCTTTGTATCATTGCACCCTCGAATCTAGTTGACTTGTGTGCCCTCTCCTCCGCCCCCTCCCTCCTTTTTAATTCGAAAAGCGAATGAAACAGTCTATAAAAGTTTGCTGCAGGAGATTATAATTAATAATGTGCTATAATTCACTTTGATTCATTGCCCCCACCGGCCTCCAGAGGTGATAGGTAGTCTGGAAGGAAGACCTTTAACCAAAAAAAAAAACGAACATTTTCCTCTGGGCTATGCGTCTTTGCGCCTTCGAACCTGTGCTCCTTTGGTGTTTTTCTTTTTAAATTTCGGAGAGTATTAATTTGCAATTACCGGTTGGGCTCTTTGTTAATTCTTATGAATTAAATTACTTCATGACTAAAAGGCAGGTTAGTCTGTAATTGTTTAATTGGTAGAGAAGAAATTTCCTTTCAAAGTATAACCGATGAAAGAGATTATCAGTATTTATAATTCTATTAATATACAGATTCTATTAATAAGTAGCTAAATGGGTACCTGGGTAATAGTAATAGCTCATATTTTAGGGGGAACTATCTCTTATTTAAAAAATTCATTTAACATTTCCACATTACTTTTTATCTTTAGTACTTTTCTGTTATAGCCACTATGCTGTGTATTCGTTGTAAATGTAATTCTCGTTGTGTTTTTTCTCGCAGAAGTAAAATTTTCGAACTATATTCTTTACTATCAAAGCTTTTGGATTTGTATTTTTATACTGCAAAATGGAAGTAACTTTAATTTAATTTTTTAATGAAAATAAACGCGTTTAAAATAGAGCGAGATGTATTACTGTGAACAGAAAGTTTTATTTATTGGTGTATTATTTTAAAGGATTTTATCTTTTTAGCCTTAAATCAATTTAATAAAGATGATTTTATCTAGATTTTGCTTTTCTTATTATTTACGCTTTATTGGAGACCCTGCATGAGAGTAAGTAAAAAAATTCCGTAAAACATTTCAGAATGTAACACGCTCGTAAAAAATATAACTTTCATTGAGAAATGAGAGGAATAAACATCGTCATTGTATATTACTAGCTGTTTTCCCAGGCATTGCACGGTCTACCGTGAAAATAAAAGTTTTGCCAAGAGACGCATGTTCATCAATCATTTTCAAATAAAATTAAAATTTGTGTACCATTTCACGCTAAAGTGAAGGAATAGCTATTTCAAAATTTAAATTGAGACCTTATCGGATTTTTTTAAACAAACCTTTATCCCCCTCCATATGAAATTTCTGAGTATTGAAAAACCTTTGTGACAAATTTGGCAAAGATCCGACGGAAACTTATTGTTGTTATTTTTACAATATAATCCTACGAAACTGGCTAAAAGGCAGTATGACTTAAAATTTAAATTTAGACCTCTTTGGATTTTTTTGAGTTCCGATGTTCCGAAAATCTTCAATGTGAATTTTTGAGCAGCAAAGGATTTTAGTACGAAATTTGGTAAAGATCCGGCGCAAACTGTGGATTTGTATAAGAAGCATACACACCCACAACCAAATATTCACACCCATTTATTATGCAGGTTTAACTTATAATTTAACTACGGTATACTCCCAATTATCCGCGCAATTGGGTGGCACGGGTATCGCGGATAACGAAAAAAGGCTAAAAATAAGTGATAAAAAGAAGATAAAAATTGTGTTTTGCTTAAAATTAATCGTATTATTTATAAAAAGTCTTACAAACAATGAAGATAGGAGCAGGATTACGCATTTGTCTTGGAAGTTCTGAAGCACATACAATCTATAAAGGAATAGTAGTTACGATAACGCCCTGGTGAAACAATTTCTTCGACAAAGTACTCTTCTGTAACATATATTATACCAAACTTAATTTTGCTGTAAAAAAAAAAAAAAAATACAAATACAAATGCGACGACCAGCAACAGGCTCTGGGCCCAACTGGGCTGGTCCTAGACAAATTAAAGACCCCAATGAAGATCAATGGCCCTCTTTTGGTGCTATTTTGAAGTGCGCCCTTTGGAGGTTTGGGTTTGCGCCCTTATGGGGGAGCCAGTCCGCCCCTGCTCACACCATACCATGTTTTCAACTGTCCTGCAGTTGCTGCAGGTCTTCATGTCTTGAACTACCCTACAGAGAAAGATTTGTACTCACGTAATGCCATTGATATAGCTAAGACTATTCAAGCACACCATGATTTGTAATGTCATTGAGGATACAACACCAACCCACCAACCAAAGGAATGTCTTCCATTATACTGAATCTAATTAAAATTTAAAGAAGAAGAAGCGGGAAAAAACCCACAATTGACTACATTTTTGAATAGCTTGATGACTCTGAGATGGAATTCATTTTTATTATTTGCTCTAGCTATTTTAATAATTATTTAATTATGCGAGTAATTCCCTTTAAAACCTGGTTAGCAAAATAGTAATTTATTCCCAAATGGAAACGAAAAATATTAAAATTAATTCATACTAACCAAGAAATGAAAATATTAACATAAACTAATGACAGACGTCATTAACTGAAACGATTTAATCAAAATACTTCACATTTTTTGCAATTACATTCAAAACTTTAAAAATGTATAAACAAGCACCAGATTAACAAATGTTTCGTTTCTTAATTATGTCATTAACCGCACATACATATTTTTGATTGACTCCAGAGCACTGAGTGCACTTTTTGCAAAATTAAGCGAGCAATTTCAAAGGAGGTTAGCAATTTATTAATAACATTTGAATTAAGAAATGACGTATGTATTTTAATAAGCAGCATTTACAAGAAAATTTTAATTAAAAACGAACATTAAGAAAATATTAACAAGGCATTTTAACTAATGCGAAATTGAAAATTTCGCAAACGAGGCTATTTGGCATGGGAGTTTTTAATTTGAGGAAAAAGTGTCTGCTTATCCATAAAACACATTACTCGCTTTAATAATGGCGTTTAGTTATAATTACGTAATTATTTTAAAGCAGCAGCCTCAATATGACAGCGTGATTAAAGCCATGCCCGTGCTGCTTTTATGAAAGGAATTATGTTTTATGACGCAGTCGACAAGATTGCTTTTGTTGTTGCCACCCGAAAAATAATAATAAATGATTTAATTGCGTTGTCGGGAAATTAATTTCGATGCGGCTTTTTTTTGTGTTTTTCCTTTTGTATCGTTTTTAATTTTTTTGCGTCCATTAAAACGTTAGTACCAAAGACATTGCAGCAATTATTCATTAAAATATGTAGATAATTTTGCGGACGTAATTGCAGTCATTCGATATAAAAACTAATTCGTTGTTACTTAGAGAAATGATGAATGAGTGAATATTGGTTCATGAACGACTAAAACTGTAGATTAAAAAAAAAGCTCATTTGCTTTTATGGAAATATTGGTTAAAAAAAGCGTAAATGCTCTCATTTCCGGCTTCAGCGCTTAGATTAATTGCTGTCGCATGTTGTACTGTTTTTTTTTTCTCTTTAGGTTAGTCATTACGAGACGTAAAAGGCTTGGATTTCAATTATGCGCATTATGTTAAAGATTACTTTCCAAATTACATTTTGGAGAAAGTCATCAATTATAACTACAAAATTAAAGCAAGTGAATGTTTTGTAACATTGTTTTATTAGAAGTACGTTCAGTTCAAGTTATTCCTTTTTTTTTTTTTTTTGGCATCGGGTAAATTGATCGAATTTCATATAGGGTCAGTTAGGGCCCGGTCTTATTTTTTTACAAAAACTGTGCGGGAGTCCTATATCTTACAGAACACTTATTTATACGTAAAGAGTGCAGAATCTGAGCTTACATAGAGAGTAGACTCTACACGCCGTTAGCTCAAGCAATTTAGTTCAAAACATTTAATTTGGTTTTATAGCGAACTGCAATTGAGTAAGAAGGCGGCTATATAATGAAAAATGTCATTAAATTCATAGCAATTATTGTAAAAGTGGAATACGCAGGAACTTTAAAACAACGAATGCTTGATGTTAAGATAAAAAACAAATTTCAGTGGTTTCCACCAAGGAAAGGGGGTTGCCCTGGGCCCCTATTGTTAAAGAGCCCCTTAACCCATTTATGCCTAGTAGCCTAAAAACGGGACGCTTGTTAGTTACTGCATACAAAAACCTGTAATGCGTACGAGGGCTGTCTGAAAAGTTTCCGACCTAACATAGATAAAATATTTTTATCGTCCAAACTGGCTGTTACTTTTTGATATAGTCTCCTTATAAGTCCACACACGTCACCCAGTAATGATCCCATTCTTTTAACCCATCCAAAAGTAGTGATGAAAACGTGTCCTCAAAAAAGCTGTTGACAAAGTTTATGACCTCCTCATTTGAAGAAAACCTTTGTCCTCCAAGTGCTTCTTTCAGCTTAGGGACCAAGAAAGGGTCGCTTGGGGCCAGGTCTGGTGAGTAGGGTGGTTGTTCAACGATTTCGAGCCTTAACTCGTGAATTTTGGCCATTGAAACCACTGAGGTGTGAGCAGGAGCATTTTCTTGATGAAAAAGAACTTTTTTCTTTTTCAAATGCGGTCGTTTTTCTTCTATTTCCTTCTTCAATTTGTCAAGGAGAGTAGAATAGTATGCTCCTGTTATGGCCTTTACCATTTTAAGGTAGTCAATGAGTATCACTCCATGGCTATCCCAGAAAACGGTCGGCATCACTTTTCCTGCAGAAGGAACTGTTTTGGCCTTTTTTAGAGCTGTTCTCACTTTGTAGTCCATTGTTTTGACTGCATTTTTGTTTCTGGAGTGAGCTGATGAATCCAGGTTTCATCCACAATGATAAGTCGTCAGAAAAACTCTGGTTCATTGTGCCAGAAGTGCGCTGCAAATGTTCATTCGGACACGTTTCTGGTCAAATTGAGCAAACGCGGCAGTCAAAGTGCAGCCAGCTTCCGCGTGCTTAATTTCTCATTTAAAATGTGGCATGCGCATTCCTTAGAGATATTCATAGTTTCTTCTATCTATCTCACCTTCAATCTGCGTCATCCAGCACCATTTGATGAGCTTTAGCAATGTGTTCATCAGTGGTAGCAGTTTTGGGTCGACCTGAGTGTTCATGAACACTCTAGCTGGTACTGCCACGTTTAAATTCCGCTAACCAAAATTTGACGGTTGTAGACGATGGTGCAGAGTCCCCATACACAGAGTCCAACTCCTTTTTAATTTGTGCAGGCGTATTTCCTTTTTAAAACAAGTATCGAATCAGAGCTTGATATTCGATTTTTTCCATTTTCAAAAAAACTGTTGGAGCAATTCACTAGTATTGCTGTCACGCATACAATTTGAACTAAAAATAGCCAAAACTTTGGTTCCAAGTTTCCAAAAGACTCCTTAATAAGAACATCTTTCTTTGTTTCATAAATTTTACCCTTTTCATATCGAGGTCGGAAACTTTTCAGACAGCCCTCGTATATCCTTTTACTAAAGCTGTTTTTCACAAGTTAAATAATCCTTTTTCTTGAGAAAACCAGTTAGAGCCACTAGTTGGACATCAGAGTTTATTTATTGACTGCTATTTTCAGACAAATTAGACAAGCAACGATCCAGCATGGGTAGCCACAGAAAGTTAATTTTTTTTTTGCGAACTTATTTTTCATAAAATTAAACTATTTTAAAATGATTTGCTAAATATTGATTACAGATGCCTTCTGTAAGGTTACTTTGCAAAAGTAAAGTCAAGTAAGGTCGTATTTTGCTCACCTATCTGCAAAATATCCCAAAAACAGGACGTTAAATAACTCAATAAATATGGCAACGACGAACTATTTTAAGCCTCAAATGTATGTAAACCATTCCAAGTACGAATTTTAAGCAGATGAAAATTGAAAAAAATTGTTAAAAAGTACTTGGGCATAAATGGGTTAATCCTTTCGTTTAGTTTCTATATTTTTCAACAGTTCTTGAAAAAAAAAAAAAAAAAAGTCATGAGAGGATTGTGGAATTCCATGTTTTATGTCCCCTTGCATATGCTAGCAGCGAAATTTGAAATATGCACTGTGAAAAATTAATGTTGTTTTTACCGTATAATACATAACCCCCGAGGATTCCCCGTTCCTAACATCGGCGAACCCGTATAATACAGCTAATTTTACAGTAATAAACTGTAAAACTACGAATTTTACAGTAGTAAACTGTAAAATTGCTAATTTACGGTTTATTACTGTGTGGTTTGCAGTTTTAAACTGGAACCTCTGCTGTCAGTATTACACTGTTTTTTACAGTATAATACAGCTAATTTCATTGGTAATAAACTGTAGAATTGTTAATTTTATAGTAATAAACAGTAAAATAGCTAGTTTTACAGTTAATTACTGCACTTTTACGTTTTAAACTAAAACTTCTGTTTTCAGTATTATATTGGGTCATTCCATAGAAATGTCAACCTCAGCCGAAGAAAAAAAAATACCGAAGTGAAAAAAGTATCAATAAATAAATAAATAAATGAACAAATAAAAATCATACAAAATAATTTATTAATTATAATAAATAGTTTGTAGCGTGTTTACTGCTTGTTATTCGATGGTTACGTTAGTCACACTCCATCTTGAGTAAAAGTGACACTTAAGACTAAAAAAATTAAGATTTAATAAATGTGTTTTATGTTTTTAAAAGAAAATTTTACACATTTTTCAAATATATCATTCAAATTTTAATTCTTACTCAACTTTGAGAAATTTTTGCCTCTCAACATGAGCATTCATTTTCAGAGTTGCAAAAATGTTAAGTTAGTCACGCTGCTATTTTGGTTGAAAAAATATCTACTGTCAGTAATTTTGTTTCAAATTCTTAGCAGAAATGATACATAGATACCATGTGCATTGTAAATCCACCAGCATAACTAAAATATATTTTTTATCCTTTAAGTAACAAGTAAAAACAGTTACAAAATCAGCTGTGAATGCTACGTTAGTCACTATGGAATGACTCCATTGTAAAAACAACTTATTTTTTCAGTGTGGCATTCAATAGAATAACTAGGCATTTCATATAATGCCAAAAACTAACCGGCAGTGCATGAAATCATTCATATCACCCACATTTACTACGTATTCCACAGAATGACAATTAAGAAAACGGCAAAATATGAAATATATCTTCGGTTCGTTTCGAACATCACATGATTTTTTTGTTATTCAAAATGTCATTCAAGCGCACAATGTTGCAACATAGATTTGTTTTAATTTCTAGTTTTTATATGCAAATTTTGTTCTCCTCAACAAGGCTTTTGTATTGTACTAAGTCCACTCTTCTTATCAATCAACTTATATTAAAAACTGAGTATCTTTCTATCTATGTCATGCTTCTTTCTAATGAACGCAAATGAATTAAAAGTCGAACCAGGTACCGATAGACTGGTAATTTTTCAGGTTTCATTGATTTTAATTAAAACAATTATATAAGTATTCCAATTTTTCGAATGATCTTTTGATACAGGAAAAACGTAAAGACGTGAAGCTCCTTTTAGCGAGCCGCCTTGGCGGCGAGTAGTTTGTTGAAACTTTCTTTGCTATTTTAAAGGCCCAAAGCATCCGTGCAACGCCGAGCGACACAGCTAGCTGCTTGGGGCATTATCGAACCACATGCGTAGTATGTCTTGAAATATTATGAACATTAAATTACATCAAATAATATAACATCAGGATGAGGTAAAAGTTAGGGAGGGGGTGGGATATTATGTATCAACATGACGCAGGAAGCAAATCTAGCTGCCCTGGCAGCTAGTTTTAAAATAAATTTTGCTATTTTTAAATTCCATTTTACTCATTGATTTAAAATAAAGTGTCTCTTAACTGTGCTTCTATACCTCTTTCAGAATATATTTATAATTTTGAGAAATGCATGTCGTCTATAGAAAAGCCTTATGAAGACCTTTTGGACAGAGAGCATAAGTTAGTGGCCATGTAGTGGTAAGCCAATTTATATCTACTTATTGCAATGAAAATGCTTTTTATTGCATTTGATATTATTATTTCATGAGCCATAATAATTGAAGAAGTGTAATTTTGCTTTGTTATATGATGCTAGCTAATTACCTAGTGTTGCTCAGTATTACATTATGTTTAGCTTATTTCATGCTAAAATGAAATAGGTGAACCTTAAATTGATAATTCATTGTTAATCCTAATCTTTGATGGAAAAGACTCATATTTAAACGTGCTAAATTTTATCAATTTGTATGCTTAAAGGCTTATCTATATTATTCTATCTGTTCAAAATTTAAAATTAAATGGCCATTTTGAGATAAAAAAATTTGAGTTTTGAGCTTTTTAGACTTTTTAAAAATTTCAAAACTCCGCCTATGTGAGCTCTAGTGCATCAAAGAGCCTCTGTGCCAAGTTTGATGAAAATTCGACAAAAACTAGATTTGTATAAAGAACAAACATACAAACAAACAAACATACATCCATTTATTTATATATATATATATATATATATATATATATATATATATATATATATATATATATATATATATATATCTGTAATAGTGTAGTACAAATATGTTTTACAGATTTTTATAAGTATTTTTAATAGTTAGTATTTATTTATCGCATAAGAAATTTAGAAGCATTGGAGCTACGTTCCAAAGAAAAGAAAAGAAAAAAAAAATCAACACAGAAATACTCGTTTCTCTCAAAGCAAGCGGACATTATTCTTTACGCTACCTTTAAAAAGTATTTTATACACTACGCACTTTAAAATCGAATACGGCTAAAATCAAATTACTTGTTTTCAAAATGCTCTGAAAGGAATGTAATTAAATGTAATAATGCGAATACAACACTCATAGAACATTAATAAACAATTCTCCCACACAATGAGCTAGTTAGCTTCGTTCTTTGTTATTCGTAGAACGACCGGCGCGGGCAAGAAAAATTTCCCTAGAACAGACAATTCGTTTCGAGTAAAGTTGAGGTGTTACTTTACTCCTCGTGCGAAAAATGCAACCGTAATTCAATACACATCATTAAACACAAGAACGACTTTTTCATCATTGCAAACTCGAGCGAATAAACACAAGACATGCTTTTTAGAATTGAGTTAAGCCTTTTTTATTTTTATTTTTTCGTCTTCACTTTTTTTACTCCGCATTACGGTTTTTGCTCTACAGTCGAATGATTTTCTCCTTTTTTCACTAATTACGCCATCCTAATGAACTAAACACACTTTCTAGTAAAACTTTTTTCAGGTGTAAAAAACTGAACGAAAAAAAGCAGTAATGGTAAGGAGTTCCTTTTTTAGCACGAGGACTTGGAATACTTTCTTTTCTTTTTCTTTTTTTTCAAAGTTCGTTTTCTTCGCAGGGGTGTTAATCAAGGGGCGATTGGACGCAAATTACATCTGCGACGTCGAACGCTCGACTGTTAGGCGTTAACTTAATTTCTAGAGCCGTGGATTCTTTTTTAAAGCCTCACTTTTTCGTACCCTTTTCTTCGACTAGACTTTTTCCATGTTTCTTTCACAAAATGAAGACTAACGAACTATGATTGACACACCGTTCTCCAGTCTTCTTTCTTTATTTCGCTTTTATATTTTTTATTTATTTATTTTTTTTTTGCAGGAAAAAAAAAAGAGACAAGAATTATGTGCAAAATTTTCTATAGTCGGGTCTTACCGTATTATTAAGAACAGTGTGTTGGCAAAGCAAACTTTTTAGCTGGTGAAAAGTTTTTTTTTACTTCTTTATCCGCTTTCGGTTGTAAAGGAAAGTAACGGCTGGTGTTGTCTTTATCAATTATTTAGATTGTGTGCGATGGCAACACGAAGAAGATTGAATCTCAGGGAACTTGTAAAAGGTGTTCTAAACGAAAATATATAATGCGGTTTTCGCTGAATCTTTAACTTTTATTTCGACGGAAAGAATGGAATTTAAACTATGAATGTTTCTTTCAATGCAAGTTGAAGAACTTTATTTTATAGCATTTTTTTTCACGCACAACTATGACTGCCAACGTAATCTTATTATTATTTAAAAATAAGAAGATTTTAACTCATTTCTGATGCTGTCATGATTATCCCGAGAAATCCCGGGTGAAACTAAACGATTTTGCACCTATCAAAATTTAAAAATTCAACTTGAAATCTACATATTTTGTTTCTTTCATTTTCTTGTATTAAAAATCAAATTTTAGAATAATAATAATTATTTATTTTTTTGCAATTTTTTCTGAAAAAATTTGTAAGGGAAGCGGTTAAAGTCAATTTGCTAAAAAATCAATTTATTCATTTAATAATGTGACGCATTAATGTAAAATGGATTTTCACATCGTCAATTAAGAGATGAGTTTAGTTTCAATACAGGATTTAGCTCATCAATCCGACAGAATTGGAGATTTACAAAATTATAAAGTCTCCAAAAGTTATCATAAATGAATAAAATTTAGAAACTACATTTTAATCCTTTGAAATAGTATGTCTGCGTGCAATTTATCACAATGTCCTTAACTACAACCCAAAATGCTAATTGGTTAGCGACGCTTGAAGCTTGATATATGTTCATGAACCTTATGCAAAATCTCTAATATACTGCCTCGCTTGAGTTTTCAAATGTTACAATTTTCTGGAGATCAATTTGTTATTTTCGTGCGAAACATTCGCTCATGGGGAGCCCGAATTAAGAATGCAACGCATGAGCTAGAATGAATGTCAAATTAAGCGTGTCTTAAGTCTCGCTGTCTTCTTATGACATCAAGAACTATCGGTTATGTTGTTTGTAAAAGCACATACATCACGTAAATAGATGTTATCGTGTGAACGACCCATGGGAAGACTTAGAATGTCAATGGATTTCTAACTTTATTAAAAAAATATCTTTTGGAAGGGAGATCCATCACGGAATAATTATACTAGTTTTAATCTTATCAAAATTTCTCGGCAGGTTTTCGGATATCAGCGGAGGTTTTGAACAGATATCGGCATGAGGCGTTTCGAGCTAAAGTGGATCACGTTCATGAACGACCTCATTCATTTTAGCACTAAGCGCTTATTACAGTCAAGCCTCGTTAATTCGAGCCCGCTTAAAACGAATTACTGCTTAGACGAACTATTACATATAGAGGAATGAAATTGATGACTTAAATGTGTTCAAACGATATTACGCATTTCAGAAAATCTTTTACACAAAAATACATAGTGTCTTTATGAGCTAAGGTAGATTGAGAGAAGAAGGCTGTAGGTTTTTGAATTTCATTATATATAAAGTAAGGCATTGGTTTTATTTTTAAAAATCCGTTTTATCCACAAACAATGAGCTTTTGTTATTGGTAAAAAAATTGGTTTCGCTATGAAAAACAATTTTTTACTACTGAAAATGAATGAGTACAAAACCCTTCCATTTCGGCAACTATTAATGCAGTACACGATTTTTTGCACTAACTGTTACACAAAATGTATTTTATCGAATCACATTTTTCCGATTGGTTGGTGTACTTTTCTTGGTCTATGCTTCGAATAGGAGCATTGTTCTCTATATGGCTTGTAGAAAAGCTGTGGTATCTTCCTCAAACGAAAGTACCGCATTTTAGTCAAAGGCATTTAACACTATATCTGGCTCTCCTCAAAGCGGTAAAAATGACAAAACACTATAAAAACACTCCTTAAACCTGCAGTAAATCAAAATCAATTTCTGTACACTCTCAATGTGCATGCTCCTTCATACTAACTGAGTGGCTAGCTGTTTTTGTTGATGCTTGAGAGTGCAACAGATAATACGGCATTTCACCCCAGTCTACTTTAATTTATAAAAACGTATTTACTTACATTAATTAATATATGTAGGATTATTAACCCTTTTATATCCAGTAGCCTAAAAACGGGAGGCTTGTTAGTTGCTGCATACAAAAATCTGCAATGGGTATATCATTTTACTAAAGCTTTTTTTCACAAGTTAAAAAGTCCTTCTTCTTGAGAAAACCAGTTAGAGTCACTATTTGGACATCAGAGTTTATTTATTGACAGCTATTTTTAGACAAATCAGTCAAGCAACGATCCTGCATGGGTAGCAACAGAGAGTAAGATTTTTTTTTTTTTTTTGCGAACTTATTTTTCATAAAATTAAACTATTTTAAATGATTTGCTTAAAATGGATCACAGATGCCTTCTGTAAGGTTACTTTGCAAAAGTAAAGTCAAGTATGGTCGTATTTTGCCCACATATCTGCAAAATATCCCATAAACAGGACGTTAAATAACTTAATAAATATGGCAACGGCGAACTATTTTAAGCCTAAAATGTATGTAAACCATTCCAAGTAACAGTTTTAAGCAGATAAAAATTGAAAAAAAAATGGTAAAAAAAACTTGGGCATAAATGGGTTAAGGATATGTAGGATAATTACAACAAATTAAAAAAAAATTATCTTTTAGCAGTTTGAGCAAAACAAATTGAGCCTATTCAAAAAAAAAAAAAAAAAGCTCAAAATGAAATTGTAGCTACCGGCCACTAGTGAATAAAGACTTTCTTCAATTTTCCACTTTATAGAAAACACGCTGCAATTAAATGGATTAAAACTATCTACCAAATATGACATCAGTACTACTCATTTGAAGTATCTTTTTTCAAACAACTGAGACCTATTATACTAGTATAACGTTAATGAACCCACTCAATGTAATTACTAAACACCCACGATCTCCTTGCATTTCGACAATTCAGAGCAATTTATAATATGCTAACATCATTACATCTTTCTTCTACAGCTCATATTTCTATACAATGTTTTTCAGAGAGAGGAAAAAAAAGGAAAAGTATTGAATGTCGACTAATGTCACTTGGTGCACTTAAGCAATTAAAAGTAAATTAAATTTGCTTCGCTATTACAACATGGAGAGCGCTATGTATAACTCAATTTAGTCTCCATGCCGATTCCAATATTCAGGGACTGGGTACGCAGTAATGGGTGTAAAATAATTAATTACTGGATCAAATGACTTGAGATGCATTTTTTTCCTGTCTATAATTTCGTCTTTCCCATATTATGTTGTAATTTAATTAAGTTGTTCTTGTTTTAGAATTTCAAGAAAATGAAATTAGTAGACATGCGCTTTACTCGATAATTGAATTCCGTAGAGTAATGGCACACTGTGCGCTATTACTGAATTACATTTCTCGAGAGACGCTGAAAAGCAAGCCTCTAGAATAAAAAATAAATTAATGAATAAAAAAATAAAATTGCAAAAATGAGAAAATTTTAATTAAAATCTGTTTTGAAATCGCGTTGTAGGCTTTACAATTATAGCAGCTTTTCAATAATAAAGCACAACCTGGCTTTAAGTTATTCTAATCTTAAGGGCATTTTTTTAATATGCCACAAATGTTGCATAAAATTTAATATTTTAAATAAAAGTAGTATGACTTAAATAAGAAAACTACTATTTGCAATTATTTAAAAACTCTTTTTTCAGCAATGGACACGAGAGAGAGAGAGAGAGAGAGAAAGAGAGTTATTCTTGAGAAACGAGAAAAAATCAACATTTAAGAGTAACTCTAAACAGTAACTTCAAAATTATTTTATTATACAACGTGTTGTGTACACTTTACAGTGTTGCCAATCCATTTCGTAAATTCAAATTTAAATACTGACATTAAAACATTGCCAGCAGAGTGCAGCACTAGGCCTCCCGCAGTTTCATTTGAAATCAGTTATACTGGAAAGTATGAAAAGTTCTGCAGTGTTTAACTACATGGTTAAAGTTTCCTACCCACCCACCCACACACACACACACACACACACACACACACACACACACACACACACACACTTGTAATTACTTCTTTGAAGACTGCCAGCGAGGAAGAGTAAAGTTAAGATTTGGGGAGGGAGGGGGATAGAAAACTCGTCTGTTTTCAAACCCTGAATAGAAACACCCGATTGCTTTGCAATGGTTTTTGTGTACATATTTCTGCAACACGTACAGCTGAAGCTTTTTTTCAAGCACCGAAGTTATTTTATTTCTCAACTATTGCTCAAAATAAGACCATTGAAGATTTAATAAATTAATCTAAACAGCGTTCTACAATTACCCCCAGAAAAGACCATTGGAGATTTAATAAATTAATATAAACAGTGTTCTACAATTACCCTCAGAAATGATCATTGAAGATTTAATAAATTAATCTAAACAGCGTTCTACATTTACCCCCAGAAGAGACCATTGAAAATTTAATAAATTAATCTAAACAGCATTCTACAATTACCCTCAGAAAAGGCCATTGAAGATTTAATAAATTAATCTAAACAGCGTTCTACAATCACCCCCCAGAAAAGACCATTGAAGATTTAATAAATTAATCTAAACAGCGTTCTACAATTACCCTCAGAAAATACCATTGAAGATTTAATAAATTAAACTAAACAGCGTTCTACAATTACCCTCAGAAAAAGACCATTTAAGATTTAATAAATTAATCTAAACAGCGTTCTACAATTACCCCTCAGAAAAGACCATTGAAGATTTAATAAACTAATCTAAACAGCGCTCTACAATTACCCTCAGAAAAGGTAAATATTGAGAACCTGAAATTATTGTTTAAAATTCTTGATGAAGTTAGGTGAAAAATAATACTTGAAAGCGTCATTTGTTTTAGTAATTCACAAAATTAAAAGGCCGTGCAAGACTATGTAATCACAGTAATACTTTTAGCTACGTTAAACAGCTTCCATTTACAAAATGATTTTTGAGATAAAATGAAAGTTAAAGTAAATTACGTGAAAGTATAAGCTTTAAATATTTTTCTCATAACAAATTATAAGCTTTTTAAAATATTTGATAAAAGTTAATGTGAATTCAAAACTTGTTTTTATAAAAAATATTTTTTTTTTTCAATTTCAGGTAAAGAAATAATGATATTTTAAATTAAATACGTTCAGGATGCAATATGCTTGTTTTGATCAAAAATGAAATTTAATACAAAACGAAATAAAGCTAAAAAGTCACTGACGATGAAAATTGCTTTTCTCATCCTAAGCCGGTAAAAAAAATCAATATCTGTATGAATATATTCGGAGAAGAAAATAAATTAGCTGATAGAATTTTTATGATTATTTTACTGAATTCTTTCGGAATAATTTATTTCATTTTCATCTATTTGAACTTCATTTAGCATTTGCAAATATTTTCCTTTTCTTTGGAATTCTTTTCGGCCTTCTTACGGTGAAGTCTTTATGCACAAAAAGATTTCAAAACAAAATACATGAATTAGAGTAAGATTCTTGATTAAAATGGCTCGTAAAGTATTAAATTATGTCATAAAATGCAAATATGAATTTTTTTCTGATACTCTTTCGCTTTTGGTTTCACTACAAGAGTAAAAAATAGCAAATATGTAGCATATTTATGAGTTGATGAATATTTCAGATTTGAAAAATAGGGTTGTTTTAGTTAACATAACATACGCTACTGCAATTCCAATAATCTTCTAACAAGAGAACGGTAGGGTATACAGAATAGTGAATGTACACTTCCAGTGAATGAAAACCTCGTAATTTTCTTTAAAAAATAAGTTTATAAGGTGTCTAATACCCTTTCGGTGAAGAAAATATGTCGAAAAATTGATAAACTTAAAAGTGACTTGTTTCAAGATCTATTAGTTTTAATTTCATGAAATTTTAACCAAATATGAATTCAACTCTATTAATCTCTTCGATTCCAAACTGTAAGTTATTGGTGTTTTTGAAGTTTTTAAGCAATTATTTTAATAAAGTGAAATTTTTTGTTTGCCGATAATTTAAAACATACTGCGTGCAGCATTACTCTTTTGTAAACAAGATATCCACTTAATTTTTTTTTCTAGAGTAGAAAAATAATGTATGTTTAAAATGACGAAGAATTAGATTGATTAAATACTCCTTACCCACAAAATAAAATTTTTAAATTCAAAATTCAAATTTTGATGCATTTTTTAAAACTTTTTATAGCTACAATTTGAAAAGTTTCAACACAAGAAAAATTTTGGTTCATTAAATTAAGCATAATTAGTACATGAGCACTTGTATAAAGTTTCGTGCACTTGAGATTATCCGTTTCCGAGAAATGCTGCGCGCAACGAGTAAAAATGTAGTTTCGAGAAAATCAACTTCAAAAGTCGGTTTTAAACATCTATCATAATGGTAAACAAATGCGATTTGCAAAATTCGGTTTCTGCTGTTTTCCTCATATCTTCCGTTCTACTGGGAATTTTATTACGGGGTTTGTCTTAAAATATTTCCATTATTTCCCAGTTCCAAAAAAAGTTAAATACAAAAAATCAATTTTTTGAACTCTTAAAGGGTACCGGACCCCATAAACCATTTTTCTTAGATGAATCAGAAGTAGGCACGTCTATTTGCACATTTCTAAAAAGAAAATGGCTAGAAAATGCTGCGTTTGGGTTTTATTTAGGGTGTTTATTCACTGGGTCAAGGCATTTTTTCTCCTTTCAACCCTCCAGAAAACCTAACCCAGAACCATAAAAATTAGCGCAATATTTTTAGAAATAATTACACATATCACCTAAAGTGTTTTTACTGTCATGTGACAAATGCTACAATTTTTAACGATGCTATTAATTTTTGACAGCGAAATTTTGCTTAAGTGTTCTATTCACTGATCGTTTACGGATCATTTTTTCTAGAAAAAACGTAGGTTTCCTATATACAGGGTGTCCACTCCAATCGTGGACCAATAGCTAATTTCTAAACCGTTAGAGATAAGCATATAGTTGATTTAGGAAAAAATCTCCAAATTATGAAAGGAATTTTGGGTCTATTCAATGTTTTTCAAAAAATCAAATTTTGAAAGAGTTACGAAATTTAAATTTTTATACAGCCCCCCAGTCCTATCAATCATATTTAGTAAAACATTCTTGACACTGTAACGTTTAAAACTAAAAAAAAATCACTCCTCTACCACAAAAATTGACCGAGTTATGACGTTTTGAAAAATCAAGATTTTGCATTAGTTCATGACGTCATCGAGCGATCGCTTAAGGGACCGTATGCGAAATCCTTCAAAATCTTGATTTTTCAAAACGTCATAACTCGGTCAATTTTTGTGGTAGAAGAGTGATTTTTTTTTAGTTTCAAACGTTACAGTGTCAAGAATGTTTTACTAAATATGATTGATAGGACTGGGGGGCTGTATAAAAATTTAAATTTCGTAACTCTTTCAAAATTTGATTTTTTGAAAAACATTGAATAGACCCAAAATTCCTTTCATAATTTGGAGATTTTTTCCTAAATAAACTCTATGCTTATCTCTAACGGTTTAGAAATTAGCTATTGGTCCACGATTGGAGTGGACACCCTGTATATATCGAGTACGCTGAATCCGGTGGAGGGGGTCTAAATTTTAGCAACCTTTCCATTTCCAAAGCCAATAGGAAGCTTGGATTTATTAACCCATTATAGCCTGACTTTTTTTTTTTTCAAAGACGTTTTGTATACTGGTTTCAAACAGTGCTTAATGGACAGGGAAAAAAAATTAAACAAATATTATGTAAAATATAATTTTTTTATTAAAGAAAAAAAAATCGTCCTTTAAAAGTTACGATAGACCGCAAAGGATACATACTTTTTTAATAAAATTTTTTCTGCCTACGATATAATGTTTAAAAAGACATTTTACAAGAAGAAACAAAATCAGCAATTAACATAAACTGGGAAGCTGGGAATAACTTTGAAAACTTAGCTTCTTTTCTTGAGATTCTGAACGATGTCATTTTTGATAAAGGTCATACTAAAACTGCTACAGAACACACTTCACAATGGTTATGTGCTGCAATCTGTTAATAGCGAATTGAAACAATACCAAGGTACAAATTAAACACTATTATTTGGTTGAAATGTTCATTTGGGGGAAATTCAGACCCTTTTTTGGACCGTCCCTAAAAAGGGACGCTAGCCATTAATGGGTTAATAGATCTATTTCAAACAAATCTAAGAAGTGCAATGAGTTACCGCCCGTAAGCCAGGGCTGAGGCAGAACTGTAGCAAATGCACCCACAGCTCGATCATAGCATCCTAAGACTGCAGTTTCGCCCTTATTAATAATATTAAATAAGGGCGAAACTGCAGTCTTAGGATGCTATGATCGAGCTGTGGGTGCATTTGCTACAGTTCTACCTCAGCCCTGGCTTACGGGCGGTAACTCATTGCACATTACCCAGCTTTAGCCTTCAAATTTCGAGTTGAGCCGCACCATAGTTTGCGGACGCTCGCTGGTAAGATAAATTCACTTTATCTACCAGTTTGTTGGCTATCTTAGCTACAATAAGAGGATTTTTGCCTCCGGCTCGATCATTGGCTATTCCTAACTGAGGAGCCCATAATAAGGGCGAAACTGCAGTCTTAGGATACTATGATCGAGCTGTGGGTGCATTTGCTACAAATCTAAGAAGGTTCTTCTGCCTCTATATAGAAGTTTGGCAGGACTTCATTTGGAGTCTGCTGTTCAGCTTTGGTCTCCTTATCTGAAGCAATTTATTGGAAAGGGTGCAAAGAAGGGCTACAAGGTTAGAAAATGGATTTTCTAATTTAGACTATGATTCCAGACTTAGAATGCTTAGTATGTATAGTCTTGAGCAAAGGAGAATCAGAGGGGACATGATTCAGCTGTTTAAAGTTATTAAAATGAATGATGTTACGGGGTTAGTTTTTTGCACGGAAAGCAGGACAAGGGGTCATTGTTTTAAGCTGCTGAAATCTCAGGCTAATCTGGAAATTCGGAAAATTTTCTATTTTAGCAGGGTAATGGGAATTTGGAACATTTTACAGGAAGAGGCGGTAAGGAGCTATGGAGTAGATAGCTTTAAGAGGGCCATTGATCTTCACTAGGATCTACAATTTCAGGACCAGCCCAGTTGGGCCCAGAGCCTGTTGCTGGTCGTCGAATATGTATTTGTCTTTGTATTTTCAAGATATAAGCGACTGAAATGTATCATATCATGTGAAGTTTGAATGGCGTGCGTCGAAGTGTAGCGGGCTGAATGAAGAAAATGTTCATCAGGCCCGTCATTTAGGAGGAGGGGGTGTCAATTGCCCCCCCCCCCGACTTTGGGAAATCAATGTATTGGCATATAAGTGGGCGTGGTTTTTGCCACTTTTTGATAAATTTTACATTGTGTATGCACCCTGTGCCCCCCCCCCCTGAAAAATTCGAAATGACGTCTCTGGTGTTCATGCACCTTTTAATTAGTAGGAATACATTTTGATACTTTTTCATTCTTAATGGATTGTGCTTCTTCTGGATTGTGCGATGAAAGCTTTCATTCAACGCCTGGAGGCATGCGCTGATCGTGACGGCGACCATCTGCATGGTGCCATACTCAAAACCAAGTAGGGGAGAGGGGGACACATGTGAACAAACATGAAAATTTTGCATATTTTTCATTATTAATTTGAGATATAAAAGAAACAAGTGAGATACGTGATAAATCAAACATTTGCTAATATTTTCATGCAGTTACTTCTCTTCTTCAACAGTGAATTCCACCGAAAACAATAAGTCTAAAATATGTTAAATTTTGCTCACATCTGCCCCAGTGAGGGGGCAGTTGTAGACACACCTGGGATACAAGTAAACACGGATACATAAGTGGAAATAAAATACGACTGAGCATATTTTTAAGTAAACTGTTAATTATATATTAACAAACACTTCCATGAAAATATCAAGGTATTTATTCAACATAATTAACTCAATTCAACGAACATTGTAGCCCTCAAGTTTTTCAGAAAAAGAAACAGAAGATGCAGCTCGACATATGCCACCAAAATTATAGGCGGTGGTAATTTCAGCAGAATATCATCAGAGTGTTTATCTTCAAAGTATCATCTGATTTTGGAAGCTTAAAAGATTCATTTACAGTGAATTTTTGTCCTTTTGGTAGTGAATTCTACGAGGAAAAAGTCATTCACAGCTAAATTTTATGATGCAAGGTTGGCTTTAGCACAAATTTCTTGATAGTTGCGTTTTTGAAAACTTGGGCTCAGTACCACTTACTATAACTTTTGACTGTTCCTTTTTCAACAGTTTAGCAAGTTTAACTTTCTTTTCTTTGCAACTCTTGCAGATTTTAATTATATACTAGCTGCCAGGGCAGCTAGATTAGCTTCCTGCGGCATGCTGATGCATAACGTCCCCCCTCTCTAACTTTTACCTCATTCTGAAATTATATTATTTGATATAATTTAATGTTCATTCGATTTCAAGACATACCACGCACGTGGCCCGGCGTTGCACGGGCACTTCGTGCCCTGAAAGTAGTGAGAAAAAAATTTAAAGAAACTACTCCCCGCCAAGGCGGCTCGCTTACAGGCGCTTCACGCCTTTACTTTTTTCCTATATAAAAAAATCATTCGAATTATTGAGATGCTTCACGCCTTCAAGATGGTGAGGAAAGTTTCAGTAAGTTCAGGTCGCTCAAAGAAAAAAAGCAGACATAGATACTCAGTTTTTAATATAAGTAGATGGCTCTTCAACAAATAAATGTTTCAAAATATTACCAGTAGCTAGCGATAAAAATTCTACGTAAGTGGTCCGCTTATGAGTTTCGTGTTTGATTTAGTTGAGCCTTCATTCAAAATTCTCATTATCATTGTTATCACCGTTTCATAGCAACGACGGTTTGCAAGAATGGATTTCATATTTAATCATTTATTAGGCTTAATCGCTTTAAATTTGACTACTTATTAATTGATATCTTCGCTAATTAAAATCGTATAATTATATCAATTGAAACTAAAGAAGCTTGAAAAATTACCTATCTATCGGTACCTGGTTCGACTTTCAGTTCATTGGCGTTCAGGAGAAAGAAGCGTGACATAGAAAGATAGTTAGAAAGAAAGATAGTTAGAAAGATAGTGAGAAAGATACTCAGTTTTTAATATAAGTAGATTGAATACTGAAACTTTTCATTATTCAATATTTCTCAGTTAGACTATTCAATGTAAAAAAAAAAAAAAACAATTTTTGAAATTGAACTACCTAAATGCCATTATCAGGCACATATGAACTTCACACCTTCATAATGAGATCACATGTGCCCCTTATCTCAACTTTGGCCTATTTTGATCAAAAACTATATTTTTTTCGATTAAAAAAAACAAAATAATGCATAAAACTTCCCTTATTAATACCACTTTAAGATGAATAGAGTTCAAATCACACAAAAAAAAGAGAAAAAAAAGTAGTTTAGGATGTGTCTTTACTCCGAGAACTGAAACGTGAAAGTTGACTGGCTCCTTCCAAAACAGAAGATCTTATAATAACTAAAAATCAAAATGGTTTAGAACTCCGAAATTTCAGATAGGATTTAGCACTTGTGCTACCATTTACATACATTTTTTTTTTCAGATTTTTCTCTTAATGTTAACTGGGTAAAATTTGGTTTGCTCACATGTGCCCCGTGTTTACATGTACCCCACTCTCCCGTAATGGCATGTATGAAATAGTAAATGGCGCACGTTTTTGCAATGCTTGTGTCAATAAAATTTTCTATTTGTTTCGATGGTTTGTCCCTTTTATAGTCAATTTACTATTCATCAAGCCGGACCCTGTACGAAGTAAAAAGTAGCTTAAATCTTGAAAAGTTTTTATTTTTTTTATTTGAAAAGACCATCTTTCTTGGAAAAAGACCCCAAACCTGTGATATGTGTATGTTTCTCGTACATAATTTCTTAAAAAATAGTTGGAAGTAATTAACATTGAAGTTTTTTTTTTAAACTTTAGATGGAAAAAATTTGAATAGTTTTTATTTGCTTCGTTTTAACTTAAATTTAGTTTTCATTTTGCTCAGATTTTAAACACAAAATTCATTGTTTAAATTCAGCTGAGCCTTTTTGTGTGCTTACTTCATTATTATTACAAAATTAAAATAATATTCCATCTTGAAAATGTTTGCTTCACTGATGGATTTTGTTTTGGGAAAATCGCGATGAAACAATATAATTAGAATTTTGCATAGGTTTACAAATAACTATTTAAAAACGGCAGGTAAAGTTTATTACAGAACTTATTATCTAACTTTTTAACTGAAAGATTTGAACATCTTGTATCAGTTTCTGTTTTTCGCATCTATAACTTTCCTTTTCCGCAAATTTTAAACTGAAAATCATTCTTTAAATTTAACAGTTTTTTTTGAGCGCTTTACTTTGCTGTTATTGTATTATTTAAAACATTGACCTTAAAAATGCATATTTTAATTGTAAAAATGGTTTTTTAAACAAATAGCCACTAAGCAAGTATTTGTGTACTTGCTCATGGTAGCTGAGCTCTTGCACTTGCTTCAAATTTTACGGGATTTTTTAGATTTTAGGCAAAATTTAGGCCATTTACAACTAAAATAAGTTGTAATTGATTCGAACTCTTACTTCTTTTGGTAGAAATTAAACATTGCCATAAAAATGATGATTGAAGTTGCATGAGTTTGCAAATAACCATGCAAAACTAGCACACTAAAAAATGAATGTTGTTTTTACAGTATAATACAGCTAGCTTTATCGTAATAAACTGTAAAAATTGCTAATTTTACAGTAATTAACTATAAAATTGCTCATTTTACAGTACTAAACTGTAAAACTGCTAATTTTACAGTAATAAAATGCAAACTTGCTAATTTTACAGTTTATTACCGTGTATTTTACAGTTTTAAACAGGAACCTCCGCTGCCATAGTATTATATTGTTGTTTTTACAGTATAATACAGCTAAATTTCACTGCAATAAACTGTAAAATTGCTAACTTTACAGTAAGAAAATATACATTTTCTAGTTTTAGTCTATTACTGTGCATTTTACAGTTTTAAATTGGAACCTCGGCTGCCAGTATTATACTGTAAAAACAAAAACAGTTCATTTTTTGCAATGCATAAAAATGATAATTGCATGGGTTTGCAAATAACCATGTAAAACTAGCGGCAAGTGTTGATCATAGAACTTAGTATCCAATATATAACGCCAAAATTTAAACCACTCTCATCAGTCTATATTTTTCACAGCTTTGACTCTCATTTTCCGCAAATTTTAATTCCCCCAAAACATGATTAAGTCCCAGCCAAGAGAAGAAGTCCTCACCAGATTCATTTCCTGTCATTTGGTCGTGATTTGCCGCTCGGCTACATCACGTGATTCGAATGAACGAAAGGATTGGCAGAGGCCGGGGAGGAGAGGGTTAGGATTGCGCCCCGAGGGGTTTTAAAAAAGTTATTTTATTGGTTCAACTTCGGTTTACTCCCGTAAAGAGGGTAAAACGGGGTAAAGCATTATGGTCGGTTGATCACTGCGATACTACATTCCCCGTACATCCCATAAGGTAGCAGGCATATAAATTATTAGTGTTCTTTTAAAGGGGGGGGGGTGACGAAGCTTTTTCGGAGTCACAAATTTAATAAGCGAGTTTTTTAACGAACAGATGTAAAAGTTACCGCAGTGCGCTTTAACCCCTAAAGCAGCGAGGAATTAAATCCGCTTGAAGTTTTATAGGAAGAAAACTTTACACTGGTGTAAGTTCCGTCTTAATAATCTTGCTGGGTCAAAATTCCTTATCTCGGATCTAGAAAATTTATAATTTCTAGGCAGAAAAATGAATTATAAAACGAAGCAGAACATTTTTTTTTAAGTCTGGAAACTGGGAAGTTTTATAAGTTTCGAGGCATACTTTTGGACTTGTTGCAAAATTGAGCTATTAGTAACAAGTATGAAATCTAAGGTATGTATTCCGCATTGTTAGTCCACCTAAGTTTTGGGGGGAAGGGGAAGGATATTGGTTAGGAATCCCAGTGGTTCAGTTTCGCTCCTCCAAGCCACAGAAACGGGTTCAATTCCATGATCTGACACAATCCACCTTTCCTCCTAGCATTAGGGTTTATAAAATAGGTACCGAGCCCACTTGGGAACTAAATGATTGGGATTTTGCTTCCGTTGAGTATTTAACGGGTATAGCTAGCTGCTTTTACACCTCAGAGCGCTGGATCACAAAAACTGAGATGGGTACATATGGCCTTGGAGTTCTTGGGCTGTTGCAACTCCAAGTTTAGTTTAGTTGGGTAACATTCTAAAAAAATAAAGTTAAATGCTTTACTTTCAGCCATACTTTATTTTACTAGAACAATACGAAGTATGTTTTATACATAAATACCATTTTGAACTTAAAAAAAGATCTGCATATTTTAATGTTGATTTTTATGGAACGATGTAAAATGTACTGAGTACTCTGATTTTTATAAAACAAAGTAAAATGTACAGCCCATTTCAAGTTTGACTAACGTGGCTTGAGATTTGAAATTAATCTTCCATTTTCCATTGCGAAAAGGTACTTAAATATCTATCTCAGTTTCGCCTCTAACCATGGTAATAAATAGGCATAGCCACTTTAATCAGTTGAAACGAACTGGGCATTTCACGCTTGATTTTGATGAAGCGAAATAAAATTTACTGTGTACTTTAAGATTGATTATAAATGAAACAATTTACAATATATGCGACTTTCAAGTTTGACTTGAATGAAACAAAATATCTGCAGATCGAAACTTAAGGGTTCCACCTTCACTCTACTTTAAGACACGTCAATGCGTCTTTTTGTGTGTGAAACGGTACTTAAGCTTCTCAGTTATGGCTTTAACCTCTTGGTAATAAATAGGCATAGTCACTTTAATCAGTTGAAATGAACTGGGCATTTGACGTTTGATTTTGATGAAGAAATGAACTAAAAACTGCTGTGTACTTTAAGATTGATTTGATTTTTACGACATACGGCGACTTACATGATTGACTTCAGTGAAACAAAGTGTCCAGATCTTAACTTGGACTACCCATTTTCACTCTACTTTAAGACACGTCAATGCGTCTTTTCATGTGCCAAACGATACTTAAACAACAATCTTAATTATTTCTAACTCTAATAATACAAATTCATTGCATTGTTGGGAATGATATTCCCTTCCCAAGCCCAGCTGTTGGCGTCGTGAAATGAACCCCCTTTCCACCATTTCGCCGCCATTGTTTCAGACATCATTATCACGCTCTATGGTCACCCTAAAAATCTTAATTGAAAGTTGCAGCACGCGAAGCATGGTATCACCATCATTGAGCAATGCTGGGGGATATCACTTAAGGGTTTCTCAAACAAGAGAAGGAATTCGTGGGTAACAAGGAGCGAAGGGTGTATTATTATCCAACACGCAAGTCCAGCTAGCTACCTTGTCATAATTCGAGCTTCCGTGTGGCAAAAAGTAGCCATCTGAGATTCTCAAACACCTATTCTTACACCCCAGACAAAGCTATTACAAATTTTTTTTTTAAATTGCATTTTACAGAAATTCTACATTGCCTTCTTGGTATTTAATACCTACAGCTGGGCCATTCCACTGAAAAATTCCATCGATTGCCGCACAAAACAGCATGCAGAAACTCATTTAGGGGGGGGAGGGGCAGGGGGTCAATTACCCCCCCCCCTGACTTTGGGAAATCAATGTATTGGCAAATAAGTGGGCGTGGGTTTTGCCACTTTTTGATAAATTTTACATGTGTATGCACCCTTTGCTCAGGGACTTCATTTTAAGTTTTTCCAAGGGGGGGGGGGCAAAGGGTAAAAACACAATGCAATTTCATCAGGAAACAGTAAAAACCACGCCCACTTAAATGTAAGCACATTGATTTTTCAAATCTTTTGGTGGGGCAATTAACCCCCCCCCTGCCCCCTAAATGACGGGCCTGCCTTTGCCCCCCCCCCTGAAAAATGTCGAAATGACGTCCCTGCAGATTCTCCAAATATCGTCGCCACCATGCTAAACTTACGAATGTGAAAATCGGCACTTTTCAGGAGAGTCAAAACACTGCATATAACTTTTGAACAACTAATGTGTTTGGTTATTTTCAATTTTTAACCCTCGTGGGTTCCTTGGGGTCATATGCGACCCCAATGCAATTTCTGTTTAATATATCTTGTTAATCAACCATTTGTTTTTAATGGCATTTTGTGACCTTTATTCTTCTAGTTTTCTATTCAAAATAATGCTGTTATTGTGTTTTATTTTTCCCGAATTGCATTTTTTGCACACAAGACCCTTGGGGTCACTTCCCCAGAATGCCAAAAAGAGAGGATGTTGCAACTTTTGTCCAAGAGAACTGAACAGAAAATGCATCGAAAAATGTCATAAGTGTTTGAAATTCACTTGCAAAAAATCATGTTTTTTCAAGTCTATAACAGTTGTAAATAAATCTACAGTTATTGTAAGTTTTGCTCTAAAATTTTAATTTTTAATGCATAAACTAAATTTTACTTTGATTGTGTCTTTTTATTCATATTTTTTTAGCATTAGAAAGTGGGAGAACCCAAATAATGCATGTAACATTCAATAATCATAATAAATTAATTAAAGGAAGCATTGGGGTCGTTTATGACCCCAAGGGTCTTGAGTAACTGAAATGGACCCACGAGGGTTAAACTGTTATAGATATCTTAAAGTGTAAAACAATCGTTCGAAGGTATCATTTTAATTTTAATTATTTGTAAAATTCGAGCTTGGAAAACGAACTTGAAAAACGCGAATTTTCATATTCGTTAGTTTAGCATTGGTGCCGACGATACGTTTGGCCATTGTTTCGTTGTACGAACTTTTGAAGAACATGATGGCCTGTCATTTCAAGTTTTTTCCAGCGGGGGTGCAAATACAATGCAATATCATCCCGAAACAATAAAAACCAAGCCCACTCATATCTAAATACATTGATTTCTCAAAGCCAGGGGGGGGGGGTAATTGACCCTCCCCCTGACCCCCCTAAATGAAGGGCCTGGAACATGGACTCTACTTCTATAAAATACATTTCAGTTTTAAAAGTTTCCAGAAACTGTTATTTAATGGTATTTTGGCTCTGTAGCGAACGAATCTTGCGAGATACGTCCGTTACGGAGAAGACGCTGTTATTTCGATATTTTTTTGTGAAAATCTTCAAAATTTAACTGCGTTATATGGTAGTAAAGAATAAAATACTCTTCGTTTATATCGTGACATGAAACAAGCATTTCTTCTTTATGTACAAGTTCTCATAACAAATTTCCAATTTTTCATTTTGAAATGGGTAAGTTATTTTAACTATTTTCTTTTGTCCCACATTTCTTTACTATTTAACAAATTTGTATGCATAGTAACAAATTTATAGCAACACAATTGGATTATACACTGCGATGCAAAAGTTTAGACAAATGGCAAATATGTGAATAAAAAGAAAACTAATCAACGAAATGCTTTCAAATTTCTACTGCAGGTACACAATATGGTCCCAAATACGTGTCTAGAGTTCTTAAAACTATAACTGGAATCAAATTTTGGATATTACAAAAGACATTTTTTTACATTGTTGCAAAAGTTTAGACAATAGTCAGATTTTATGCAAATATCCCTTGAAATGTGATTGGTGGCGAAAATGCGGGACTTAATTATTCATTTATAAAGTGTAGAGATTGCTGAATAAATAATCAAAATCTCAAAAGCTCTGTAGTTCTCGTGTAAAGAAGATGAGAAAGTTTGGAAGCCGAAATTTGAAAATGAACCTACTTTATTAATTTTTTGTTTTTTTAAATCGACTCTAGTATGGTAGAACGTTGTTTTTTACTTTGTGGAGAGCAAATTCAGACATGCGTATCGATCAAAAGACCAAGAAAAAATATATTTCTTAAAGATGAAGGAATTGAAAAAACGGCTCGAACTGACGATTTGCCCCTTTATCCTACAAAACTTCAACTTGGGTCAAAAACAGCACGTGACAGAATAAGTAGATGAACAACTGCATCGGAATGCATAAAAAAAACAAAGAATTGTGCTTGAGCCTTTTCGGACAGAGTGTCCCAAATAAGCCAGATTTTATTGGTAAAAGCAGTTCAGCATATGATCATTGGATATTTCTCAAGTCTCGCGAAAAGAATTATAATCAATCTAGGCCATCCCAATTTTAATAATTTCTATCAAAGAAAGTACCATTCATTTTTTAGTCACGATGATACATATGCTGCTTTTCACATTAAAATCTGGCTTATTTGGGACACTCTGTCCGAAAAGGCTCGGGCGCAATTCTTTGTTTTTTTATGCATTCCTATTCAGTTGTTCATCTACTTATTCTGTCACGTGCTGTTTTTGACCCAAGTCGAAGTTTTGTAGGATTGAGGGGCGAATCGTCAGTCTGAGCCGTTTTTTCAATTCCTTCATCCTTAAGAAATATAATTTTTCTTGGACTTTTTGATAGAACAAAGTAAAAAACAATGTACTACCATACTAGAGCCGATTTAAAAGACAAAAAATTAATAAAGTAGGTTCATTTTCAAATTTCGGCTTCCAAACTTTCTCATCTTCTTTACAGGGGAACTAAAGAGCTTTTGAGATTTTGATTATTTATTCAACAATCTCTGCACTTTATAAATGAATAATACAGTCCCGCATTTCCTGCACCAATCACATTTCAAAGGATATTTGCGTAAAATCTGAATATTGTCTAAACTTTTGCAACAATGTAAAAAAATGTGTTTTGTACTATCCAAAATTTGATTCCAGTTATAGTTTTAAGAACTCCAGACACGTATTTGGGACCATATTGTGTACCTGCAGCAGAAATTAGAAAGCATTTCGTTGAATAGTTTTCTTTTTATTTACATATTTGCATTTTGTCTAAACTTTTGCATCGCAGTGTATATTGTTATAATTAAGAACTCTAAGCCTAATGTCCAAAAGTGTGTCCCTTACGTGACAAGCAAACTTTATTAAAAAGAACAAATAAAATGCATTCTTTTGTTTAATAAATTACACGAGATAAATACTTTTACTCGGTCAGCAAATTTTTGATTTTCAGCCCTTATTGACCTCTATGCAAATGAAATTATAAGGATAATTTAGCCCAAACTGTTTTACACGGTATCGTGGCATATCGTGGCACAGAAAAATATTACGTAATTTCTGTGCCTCAGAACCAGAACGACGTAGGTGCAAAAATGGCTATTTTCACTTTATTGCTGTATTATATGAGTCATTTTCACCATATGCTTACATTTCAGAATTTTTAAGTAAATTTTTAAACTTGCTATTTTCTGTTAGAAACACTATCAGATGTTTTGTTTGATGATTTTAGGTGTGTGAAAAGTAATTGGTTAAGTATTCAAATGCTGTTGTAAAACTTTAAGTTGCAAGGAATATTGTCGTCCGTTACCATACAAAATCAATACGAAATCTCACTTTTAAACTATATCATAGCGCCTAGAGCCATCTTCATTTGAAATTATTTGCATCCCTGAAGCTTAAAACGATGTTTGTGATAGTTAAAATCAAAAACTGTATGGTAACGGACTTGACAATTGGTAACGGATTTGACCAGTAACGGACTTGACATTTCAACCAAAATGTCAAATTATGGCTAGGTTGTCGAATTTAAAAATTGAACAACAATATGCATTTTCTTAGAGTTGTATCATAAACAATATTTCGGGATAAAAGTTGCGAAAGAGTAAAAATTAATGCTAAAATCGTTGGTAACAGACTTGACAAAGAATAAAAATACGCACCTGGAAGAAATCTTGTGCGAAACGCCACAGCAATACTTCTCGACTCAGGAAAACAAAATGGTACGAAATAGTTACGTCACTAGTTTGTTAAGTTAACTGAATACGTGTTACCATCTTTTGACTGCAATAAATACCTTTTTTAGCTAAAATAATCTTAGGGTAACGGACTTGACAAGAACTGCCGGACAAAATATATTCATACATTTCTTAATGAAAAAAAATACTATTGTCAATATTTATTATGAATATCATACACTAATAGTCAATATATAAAAATAATTTGTTGTATATACTTTTTTATACAATTAAGTATATAAAAAAATAGTTGAACTTGCGAAAATTGGAAATGGACAAGCGTTTTTGCCTTGATTCTCATTTTTAAAGACTTATATAAAAATAAATAAATAAATTTCAACAATTTTTTGAGTAATAGAATTTTTTGGGGGGTATTCCTTGCAGAAAATAATTGTTCGCATTGAATTTAAAATAAAAGTTATGCTTCAAAATCGTCTTTTTAACCTCCGGACAGTAAATGTAAGCAAATTTTGAAAATGACCCATATGTAGACTATTATTCTGTATCGACCTATAAAAACACTATTCTCTAAAAATATCACTTCACATTATTTAGCAGCATCAAAAGAGCGCGAGTCCCATCATTTGCATGCATTCGACAATGGTTTTTGCCCTCTTCTGAAAAGTTACGGGAAATGGACTTACGTTAGTCTGATCCTGATGTACAGATTTGTGCAATCGATTCAAATACAGCTGATCAAACTAAGTCTCTTGTTGTTAAATTTGAATAAAAGCATTATATAATAAGAAGATTTCCTGATAAAAACACAACCGTTTAACAACAAAATAGTTCCAATTTATAATTTCACTTCTGGGGGAAAAAGTAACTGTCTTCAAATGCTTTCCCTTGTTTTCATTTTTAACTTTAACCTCGTCACTAATGCCATCTCGTATTTATAACATTAAAAAAATGTATATGAGTTGAAAATAATAAAGAGAGACTGTCAAATATAAAAAAACGGAGATCAAATGCAAATTCCAGATGCATTTTTTTCCACCTCCAACTAATATCAGAGTAAATTAATGAAAGCGAGAAATGTCCCCCTTTTTCTCACAGCCATTATTCAGACACAGAAATGAAATCGGAAATTAAAGAAAAAAAAACAGATTTTACAAAAAAATCGAGTTGAACGGACAACGCTTTTTCAAATCTTCAATTAGAATGTTCTCGTAATCAAGCTCCGTTCTTATGAAAACTAATGACGTCAGCTGAGTGCTTTTTCTTGTCATCCAATCAGAAGGCACTTGCCGCCTGTTAAATATTCACTCGCGATGATGAATGACTGAATACCTGATTCCTTCTTCCAATGATGCCTGAATCTTTTTTTTTTAGCTTTGTTGAAGAGTGTTGCATTGATAATTCAAGATATAAAAGGGAAGCTATTATGTCAGTCTGATGATTAAATTATTTGAGCTTCTCTGTGACAACTGTTTCAAGAGGACGTCATTTTTTTTTTCTGGTCCTTTTTGTTTTTGGAGGAATTGTCACGAAGTGAGTTCTATTTATAATGATTAGGAGATTGAATTTTTTAATTTTATTGGTGAAAGTTTGAAACAGAAAAGCATACTTTCTTTAATAAGAGTTTTCAAACTGACAGCTAGAGAGCTGTGTGTCTTCAGCGTCCATTAACAGTTCAACGGTGAAGTAGAATTAAATGAAGGATATATTTAATGATTGATTAGATCAGCGTGTTTGGGGAAGTTTTGCATGAAATTTTCAGAAAATTATATAAGGTGCCAAATTTTGTTGCCTCATCCCACCTGCTTTTTTTTTTTTTTTCTTTTTTGTATAATTTGAAAGAAAAAAAAGTTACACTGTTATGTACTGGAATTTCTTTTTCTTTCTTTTTTTTATTTGTTTGTACATGTGCAGTTCAAGTTCCAACACAGCTTTGAGAATAACACAGAAAATATGGTCATACATTTAAAACTAAGGGTTCTGCAAGTTGACCTTTAAACCCTCCTCGATGCACCCTTTCATTTATGTACTGTATTATAATTTTTAAAACATAGCAATTATTAGTGTTATTTATGCACGATATTTAGTATGAATAAAATGACTAAAAAATAGATTGATATACATATGCGAAATTTTAACTTTTAGAACCACAGAGTCATCAATTATAGGGCATAGAAAATAAAAAAAAGGAAGAACACGTTTCAAAACCGTGTTGCAATTCTTGATCATGAAAACGTTAAAATGTAAGAAAGGAATTAAATTTTTCATTTATTTATTTTATTATTATTATTTATTACCATTATTATTATTTATTAAATTATTTTTTCCATTAAGATTTGCCAAAAAATATTCAGTACACTCCCTATTATTCGCAAAATAGGGTGCCACTGTAACCGCGGATAATTCGATAAATAGGTAAACGATGATTCTAGTTTTGCAATAGCTGAAAAAAGTCAATGACACAACACATACATTTAAATTATAGCTAAAAATGATAACATTAAATGTGTAACGACAATGGAAAAGGCTGAAAGTGCGACAAAAAATTTCTTTCAGTATTCAATAAAAATTTCCTAAAACTTTATTTCATCTTTTAAAAATGCAAAAAGTTCATTAAAAATAAAAATTAAAAATTTGTTTTTATTTTTCAAGGTTTTTTTAATTGTACATATATAACTCGATTTTGCATGTGACAAGCTGAAAGTGCCATCATATCTTTTTCGGGGAAACACTGTAAGTGTTAGTTAAAAGGCTTCACACACGTCCCCCCCCCCCCGTACCTACCACAACTCGTGGTTTAACCGGGATAGGACGTGAAGAGCGCTCTGTTCTTTTTGAACCAGAACCAAGGGTTGAGCAAACCCTTGTCCCAGCACCCCCAGAGGTATCGTTTCACTTGGAGGACTTTGTGACCACGACATTTTTAACGTCCCCCAGCCACCATTAATCAAGGTGGTGGATCTTTGATCGCCTGGGATCGAACCCGGGTCCCTCCGGTCACGAATCCGAAGCCTTACCGATCGGGCTACCACGACCCTAGTTAAAAGGCTGGAAGTCCAGCGCTCATTACACGTAAAGGTTTTACTCATTAAAGTTTTATTCCAGTAGAAAATGGTACATTCATCATGGCAGGAGGCACTTTCAACTTTTCACATTGACGGCCAGCGGGCGCTTACACGGTGCTGCTCCTTGTGACTGCTCTAAAAAACTTGTCCGATTTTTTCTTGCACTTTGGACTTTCTCTAGATTATTGGCAATGTCCTTTACAACGCATTCCATGCATAAAAATCGATTTTTTAACCCATTAATGCCTAGCGTCTCTTTTTAGGGAGGATCCAAAAAAGGGTCTGAATTTCCCCAAAATGAACATTTCAACCAAATAATAGTGTTCAATGAGTACCTTGGTGTTGTTTTAATTCGTTATTAACAGATTGCAGCACATAACCATTGTAAAGTGTGTTCTGTAGCAGTTTTAATATGATCTTTGTCAAAAATCACATCGTTCACAATTTCAAGAAAAAAAAGCTGTGTTTTCAAAGTTATTCCCAGCTTATGTTAATCGCTGATTTCATTTCTTCTTATAAAATGTCTTTTTAAATATTATATCGTAGGCAGAAAAAAATGTTAGTAAAAAATGTACGTACCCTCTGGGGTCTATCGTAACTTTTAAGGGACGATTATTATTTCCTTAATAAAAAAAATACATAGTATTTTTTTAATTATTTTTTATGTCCATTAAACGCTGTTTGTAACCAGTATACAAAATACCTTTGAAAAAAAAATGTCAGGCATTAACGGATTAAAATTTGGCACTTCTATCTTTTCCATTTCCCCTACACAAATGTAAAAAATATGTTTCAAAGCTAAAAATGACCAATAGCGCACTTGTATTTTTCTGCATTCACTAAGTCATTATCGTAAAAAAAAAGTGACCAGCGGAAAATCGGGAGTTTTCTGTACAAGTACATTGTACAAGTTTATATCGTACTAGTAAACCGATTTTCTTCAGTGCACTTAAGAATTTTTAATGTATTACACAGCAGTTTCACGGCAAAGTTAAGTAAGGAACTTAATTCGTCTCTAGACATTAATTCGTTTCGATGCACTGATTTTAGTGGTTGAGACACATTACATCACCTCTTCTTTCTTTCCCAACTGAACGTTTGCCTCGGGAAAATTAAACATCGTTCCCCATTTACTGTCAAGCGAAAAGATTTCTTAACAGCCACCGATTCGTAATTCTTTATAAATTACGACTCATTAGATTTCTTAATAGCGCGCTTTCGACGCTTTTAATGGATATATTTCAAGTAGAAATATTACGACCGAATGGAATTTTTTAAAGATTACTTGTAACGATGTTGGTCGTGGTTCTTTCTTAATATCGCCCGGTATGAATTGACTGTTATATAAATGAGTAACCTTTAAGTTTTTTTTTCTTTCCTAAATGAAGGAAATAATATTAAAAAAGAAATCTGTTTATAATAAAGTCGTAAAATAACCGTAACCGTAACTCCGACGCAGTTGTGTAGGCATTAAACGTAATAGATGGCGGTAGTAAAAAATAAATGTTGCCAAAGAAAAAATGCAATCCAGCTCTTGATTGGTTCGTTTAACGAAGCGGCCATTTTTATCTTGATCATTAAATACTAGAAAGTAAAAATTGAGTTTATTGGAACACGATGGCTTACTGGAGTCTCAGTTAACTTCCGCAATATATATACTTTTACATTTTCACTATTTTAAGGGTGTATTTTCTTGAAAAAATGCAAAATTTAAGGTGGCTGGATCTTAATTTTCTCCGCAAATGAGCCTTACGAGCAATTTAATAAAACCATTTGCCCTCTTCTGCCGCTAGGTTAGAAAACGTAGCGACATTTAATAGGTTAGAAAATCCTTTCCCTCATTAGCGAACGCCCTCTAATGAGTTGTCGTTTATTCACTCCGCGAATCCTGGTCTTGCAATTTAGTTTTACGTCACCCTTTGATTGGCTGCAATCAGAATAAATTAAAAATTATTAAGTGTTTCTCGGGGGGATGGAGTGACTCTTTCTTTTTTTTCTTTTTTTTTTTTTTTTTTGTTTTTTATTTTTACACTTTTAGTTGAGTAAAAATGTTTTGACCAGGGCTGCGGAGTTAGAGTTGGAGTCATAGAGTCGGACTGATTCTGAGGTAAAGAAGTTGGAATCGGTAGTAGAAGGCTTTAAAGTTTCGAGAATTGGAGTTAGAGTAAGTCATTTGTCCTCAGAGTCGAAACTCTGCCAGTGATTTGGAGTCGGGAGTTGAAGGCTTTAAAGTTAGAAGAATTAGAGTTGGAGTTGGTCATCTGTCCTCAGAGTCGACTTTGCTTGGAGTCGGAGTTGGGCAATTTTTTCCCGACTGGTGTAAAGGAGTCGGGTGGTGAAGGCTTTAAAGTTCCAATGCTCGTAGTCGGTGTCGATCTCTTTCCCTTTGCCAGTAATGCGGATTCAAAGTTGGAGTCGCACTAATATTGGAATAAAGGAATTGGAGTCTGTAGTCTTACGGTTTCAAGAGTCGGAGTCAGTCTTTTGCTCTAGGAGTAGCAACTCTGCAAGTGGTACGATGTCAGACTCAGAGTCTTGGAGTCGGTCTGATTTTGGGGTAAAGGAATCGGAGTCGAGAGTTGACGACTTTCAAGTTGTTTCAAGTTGACGGCTTTCAAGTCGGAGTTGGCCATTTTCCCTCAGGGTCGCAACTCTGCCCAAGGTGTGGAGTTAGAGTCATGGAGTCGGAGTCAAACTGATTCAGAGTCAGAGTCGGTAGTCGAAGGTTTTAAAATTCCAAGAAGCGGAGTCGGTCATTTTTTCCTCTGAGCCCGCAACTCTGCCAGTGCTGCGGGTTTAGAGCCGGAGTCGTGGAAATCGGACTGATTTTGGGTTAAATCCTTGTAGCATTAGAAATAAAATTAATTTCAAATTTGAAGTTACCATATCTGAATCAGGTACGATCAAGTACTTGTATAAAAACATCAAGTATGTAGTCCCTTTGTGTAATTTTCTCATAATTGCAACTGCACAGAAATTATTGGATGAAGCCGCAACTGATTGCTATTACACACAGTTTTCGAAGAAGATCTGTGATATCATGGCAATAAATAAAATGCTTTGTTGCGCCGATTTTGTATGCTAAATTCAATGTAAGTCACGCAAAAATCAGTCATGCAATAATCTACGTTTTTCTTCCAAACAACAGGAGTTATATTACAACGTTAATTCTCTGAAATTTGCAAAGAACTGCATAGACATGTTTTGGAGCTACAAGAAATTTCTTTTTCAATGTAAAAGAAGTGAGCTTATGGATTAAAAAACATCCAATTTCATCCATAAGCCTCTCTTTTTTTCACTTCTCTGTTTCTTCTCTGGTGAAATCAGATGTCTTTTAATAAAGAAGCTGACTTCTTTTGGACTGAAAAAAGGGTTTCTTGTGACTCGTAGTTGGTATTTTAAAACCAAATGCCCCAAACACTTTAAAGCAGTAAAATACCAAATCCATTAGAAACTCATGAATTTTCTTACTCGACTCAACTGCGGTGTTATTTGCGGAGACATTTAATGGAGCGAATAAAAGGCTGAAAAATTACTATTAGAGAAAGATGAACAAGATACATAACAGTAAAAAAAAAAAAAAAAAACTTCATCGAAGTGATACAGATCTTTTACTTCAAGGTAAAAATTAGCACGAACAGTCAGAGAATGAAAAATACAAAATTGTTATCGCATATACTAACGTGGCGAAAATGAAGCAGAGAGAATTAGCAAAACACGTCAAGAACAAAATAAGAACAAACAGAAGATGGTGTTTATTATGAAGAAAGCACAGAGGGGGGGGGGGCATCACGACAAAAAATTCTTATCTGCGCCAAACTATTAGCGATTGTACTTCCCTAATGGCGAGATGCTGAAAGATATATATAAAAAAGTAAAAGCTAAGATGTAGATAGTGCGAGGCGATGATGCCCTAATTGTCTGTCTGTCCATCCATGGGGATGGGAGGTAAGGAAGGTAACTGTTGTTCACGCTTGCAGCCCGCCCATAGCCATTAGCGGATTGTTGGTTTATCCGCCATGCACGATTGGTACCTGATTTGGCAGAGAAGCGCCTTTCTTGGCAGACCCAATGTAAAAGCAATACTTATGAATACAGACTAATCGAGGATCAAGGTCCAGGGGCGCAGGCAGAATCATACGCAGGGGGGTGCATCCGAATAGAAAAAAAATAATAAATAAACTAATTTTTACCGGCACCAAAATATTTTTTACATAAAACAATAAGCAAAAAATATTTTACCAAAAAATATTTTTGTTCCAAAATATCACTATTTTTTTAACTAAAAATATTAGCAGAAATAAATAAAACAATGTTTGTGGTAAAAAATCACAAAACTATCTTTTCTAAAACATTAGCAAACAGAATTTTCTGCACTAAAAATTCACTACATTTTTTCAACAAAAAATATCGCAAAATTAATTTTTGTACTTAAAAGAAAAAAAAATTTATTTTTTACTTTTTAGAGCAATTTCCAACTGAAGTCGGTGCTATTTTTTTTCCAAAAATTCTTTTTAGTGTAAATGCACTTAAAATAATCAAAATACAGTCGAACCCGCTTAATGGAATATCGGTTAATGGAATATCCCGCTTAATGTAATACATTTTCAATGTCCAGAACCGTAGTAAATCATTTCTGTGTTAAATTTCCCGGTTAAAGGAATATCATGTTAGGAAGCAACCCCGGTTAAAAGAATAATTTTTAGCCACGCTGATGTCGATCTCCTTCCATTTCCAACCCTTTTTCCGGATTTTTCCTCCAGTTAAGAGCAATAATGATTGTGAAGCTTATGGACGGCTTCCAAATAATGTTTTGTCACTTCGTTAAAAGGGTGCAGGGGCAAGAAAAGCGATTCCTGGAATTCGAAAGGAATGTTTCCCTACTGTTGTATACTGTTTGTCGCCCCCACTGTGTATAGTTCCTTCTGCTTCAGAGAATGAACAATAAGTTTCGAATAAGCTTTACCTCTAGGGACCCAAAGGAGAGATAAGAGAATAAAGGAGTAATGGGCAAACCAACAGGTGCAAAGGACCAGGGAAGAAGACGAGGCTGTGACGAATCTCTTCCGAGAAGCGCAACGATAATGTTACTTTGATGTTCTGAAATCATTTTCCAATTTTGCTTCGGCTGTGCATGTGCTTGTCTCTTCATAATGTCTTCTAAGCGAAACGATCTTACTTTGAAAGAAAAAGTGAATTTTATTGAATATTCAAATGCTAATCCAGAATGTCATTTCAAGTTTTTCGAGGAGGGGGGGGGGGCAAAGTGTCCAAACGCAATACAATTTCATCGGAAAACATTAAAAACCACGCCCACTTATATGTAAATACACTGATTTCTCAAAGCCGGGGGGGGGGGCAAATGCTCCCCTGTCCCCCCTAAATGACTGGCCTGAATAAATGTACGCAGTTACAACTTGAAAAAAAGTTCGAGATATCGCAATCTCAAGTTTCGAAATTGGTGAAAAATAAAGAAAAAATTCTAAATGACTGGAAATTAAATAAAAACCTTAATCAAAAGAGAAAATACACAGGTAAAGAATCAGAAGTTAAAGATGCTGCTCTCCTTCGCTCGTTTGCTGAGAAACGGGCTTGTAACGTTCCTGGTCATTTAATAAGGTCATTTTTAATTGAATTTCTAAATTTTAATATGTTTAAAGTATTATTAATTAATATATTTAAATTACCATTAATTAATATGTCTAAAGTTAATCGTTATATACTTGTTGATCAATATACTTGTGGTTAAGGCAAATTTAAATGCTTTCTTGGTTTAAATGCAAGTTGGAACGTCGTGTGGATGGAATCCCGGATAATGGAATATCCCGCTTATTAGAATAATTTTCCGTGACAAATTGGCTATTCCATTAAGCGGGCTCGACTGTAATTTAATTGAAGAATGCAAACTTTAGTTTTTTATCTATAACATTTAATTTTATTGAAATTATTGAGAAATATCATTTCTTAAAAAATACAATACAACGTTTTACTTCAAATTTTGGAAACCTGACGGAAACAAAAAAGTCAAAGTTCTTTAACATTCAAACTGCCAAACTTTTAACATATTTTGTAAGCGTCTAAAAATGTACGTTTATTCTTTTGAGTTGTTAAAAAAGACGTGAAATTTTCAACCGGAGTGAAGTTATGCAGTGTGAACCATCGAGACTTTTCTAAATTTCATAGATACACTGCTCGAAATTGAAAATGCAACACCAAGAAGGAGTGGTCAGAAATTGATGAAATTTGGTAAGAAGACAGAGACAGCATGGAACAATAAGTGATATTTATTTCAAAATAAATAAGCAAAATTTAGAGCGAGGACGACGTCGGCTCAGTAAGAAGTAGGACCACCGCGGACAGCGATGCACGAAGAAACACGTCTAGGCATGGAGTCAATAAGCCTGCGGATGGTGTCCTGAGGGATGGCACTCCATTCCCTTTCAACCATTTGCCACAGTTCGTCCTCTGAACGAGGCAGTGACAGGTTCTGCAAACGGCGTCCAATCACGTCCCACACATGTTCGATTGGTGACCAGTCAGGAGAGTATGGTGTCCAGGAAAGCATCTGTACACCTCGTAGAGCATGTTGGCTGATTCGAGCACTGTGAGGCCGGGCGTTATCCTGTTGAAAAATTGCATTTGGCAGACCCTGAAGGTAGGGGATTGCCACCGGCCGCAGTACATTATCTACATATCGTTGGGCCGTCATAGTGCCCTGAATACGAACTAGAGGTGATACGGAATTGTATGCAATAGCGCCCCAAACCATTATGCCACGTTGTCGCGCTGTGGGGCGTTCCACAGTTACTGCCGGATTTGATCTTTCTCCACGTCGACGCCACACACGTATGCGATGACTATCGCTGGACAAACAGAAGCGGGTTTCATCTGAGAACACTACGGTTTGCCATTCTGCCATCCACGTCGCTCTGGTCCGGCATCATTTCAAACGTTGGAGTCTGTGCTGTGAGGTCAATGGCAGTCTTCTTAGCGGGCGCCGTGATTGCAGGCCACGTGCAACCAGTCGACGGGAAATGGTTCTGGTCGACACAGGAACATCCAGGGTACCTTGCACGTTCTGCAGAATCGACGTACAAGTGACTTGCGGGTCCGCCACAGCTTGTCTGTGAATCCGTCGATCCAAGCGGTCTGACGTCACTCTGGCTGCACCTGCACCCCTCAATGTGGCTACATTTCCTCTTTCCAACCATCTCCGACACAGCCGATGCACAGTGCTTGCATCCATGTGGGTATCAGCTGCAATTTGACGTATGGACCAATCTCCCCTTCTCAGTCCGATCACCATACCCCTTGTAAAGTCGTCTATATGCTGGAAGTGTCTTCGTTGAGGACGGCGTGGCATTTCCTCCTATCACACGTATCCTTCGAGACAAAAACCAAATTTCTCCGATAATTAGTCTGGCAGAAAAACCAACATGAACATAGCCCACTTTTCAACTTCATTCTCTTATATATTACTTCACGTGCGTCGGAGAGCTGCGCATTTCATATCATTTGCATAACTCAGTGAAGTGCGTCTACGGTAAAATTTGCATGAATTTCTGACCACTCCTTCTTGGTGTTGCATTTTCAATGTCGAGCAGTGTATATCATCTTTTACATTTGCTCTTGTTAAGGGGTCACAATACCTCAAAAATGACAAAAGATCAAAAAAAAAAAAAAATTATTGCATATTTTCAAAGTAAACGTTATTTAAAACACTCGGAAAAATAGCATTGCTCTAGCTAAATTATTTAAAAAGTTATAAGTGACTTTAGAGCATGCATGCTATGTGTTCTAAGGAAAAGCAGAACTTCAAAGTGCTTTTTCTTGATGACCAGTTTTTAGTGTTTCTATGTTACTGCAAATGCTAAGGAATTTTTCTATTAAAGATACAACTTTAAATCAATATTTTTTTGCACTCAGGATAATATATTTAACAAAACTGTGCATTGAATAAGCATTTTATAAATTACTAAAATTTTTAGAACCTCGAAAAACAAAATTTTCTAACAATTTTGTACATAAAAGGTCACAAAATATTTTCAAATCAATATATAAGAAAATGAATGCACAGATTTTTAGAGGTAATTCTTGTGATCATTTAGAAAAAAGAGATTTTGAAATTAGTGCAAAAAAAAAAAAAAAAAAAGCCTTAGGGTTTTTTAAAAAATTGAAATTTTCTTAAATTTTTCAAAGTTTCAAAAAAAGTGAGCAAAATTTTTAATGTTTGAAAATAAATTTTTTAATTTTTAAATAAGTGCGGAAACAAAGATGTTAAAGAACTACATTTTTCAAGTAAATTTAAGAAAATTGCTAGAAAGGTACTTAATAAGCAGCGCACTATCTTTTTAATTACTTATTGTAACAGAAATCAATAGAAAAATTTTATTGATCATATAGATGTCACGAGAAAAGTTATTCCCAGCTTATGTTAATGGCTGATTTTATTTCTTCTTATAAAATGTCTTTTTAAATATTATATCGTAGGCAGAAAAAAATTTTAGTAAGAAAAGTATGTACCTTCTGGGTTCCATCGTAACTTTTAAGGGACGATTTTTCTTTCCTTAATAAAAAAATTATTTTTTTATTAAGAAAATACCAGATTTTTTTAAAAGTCAATGTGGGAAATAAAAATAAGTTAACACGCTACGTATTTATTGATTTTGTGTACATGAAACAGACGTGCAAACATTTTGAAAATAAATAAATAAATAAATGAATCAAATCAAGGTTTTTTACGCGGAAGGGGGGGGGGAGTTAGTAAATATCTAGGAGGGGGCCGTGGAGGTCTGGATTTTGGGACTTCCTGGGATACAGGGACGTCATTTCGAATTTTTCTTAAGGGGGGGTGTGCAAAGGGTGTATACACATTGTAAAATTTACCAAAAAGTGGCAAAAACCACGCCCACTTATATGCCAATACATAGATTTCCCAAAGTCAGGGGGGTGCAATTGACATCCCCTGACCCCCCCTAAATGACGAACCTGCTGGGATATAGGAAGCTGCATCAAAATTCTGCACTTGGCGAGTTGGCGAAGAGTCGAAAATCAGAGAGGCAAGGAAAAAAAAAAAAAAAACAAATACTAAGTGAGAGAAGAAGAAAAGCGCCTATAAACGCTTAGGTTATGAAAGAGAACGCAAAACGTGCTAAGAGCAGCTCAGACCTGCAAAAAAGTATCTCTTGTTACGAAACGTGGGGGGAAGAGGGGGGG
>JAXGGA010007415.1:0-62857 GCA_038373865.1 Uloborus plumipes
CTACTGTCTGTCCATGAAAGGCGCGCTTAACACTCGCGAACAGTTCCACTTAAAAAAGGGTAGATGTGTTGTGGGTGATATCTTTACGAAGTTTTCAATTTACAACTTGCATTTGCTATATCCTTTTAACATACACTTAGGCCAAGAAATAAATAATTTAACAGCACTGAAATTTAGTAACGCGACGGATTGTTGCGTGAAAGTCAAACAAAGCCTCATTTCTTGTTGATGACTGGAAAGTAGTTTCTATGAATGTTCATTTTAAGGGTCCATCCAGGATATGTCTTTTTAACATAATTTAATACGAAGTAGTCTGGGTGCTTCCGAGTACATGGAGTCAACGCAGCCAGCCTTCTCATCATTAAGAGTTTTTCTTAGGGGGATCAAAGGCTGCAAACTAAATGCAAATTTCATCCGAGAACAACAAAAACCACGCCCATTTATACACTGGCGGAAAAAAATTACTGCGGAGTAATGAAATTTGGACAATACAATTGTCTAGTTAACATGTTTAATTGATTAAATGTTCTAGATCACAGGCTAATTTAAGCTCAAGAAAATGCATGTGCAAATGTGAAATTATGCTATTTTTAATAGCCGGAGTAATTTCCAGAATCTATATATATAAAAGAAAGTCGTGTTAGTGACACTGTTTATAACTCAAGAACGGCTGTACCGATATGGCTAAAAATTGGTGGGTAGGTAGCTTAGAGCCAGGAGACGGACATAGGCTATAATTTATGTGTGTCAGTTACATAAATAGAAAAAATGTCTTATTGACTGAGCCTTTTTACTAAGCCTTTTTTCACACCTCCATGGCTGAGCGACATAAAGCACACGTTCTGGCAGCTTCCGGAGCGCAGTAAACAGGTTGTAAGTTAGCTGTGCGTTGAGTGTTATTTGACTTTTTTGTGAAGTAAATTACAAACAAACGCGTTACTTCCCTTGAAATTTATATGTGATAAGCTGTCAGAAACGATTGCTCATTCCGAGGATCCCGATGATCCCAACCGATATGCCGTTTGAATTTAAAAGACTTCAATTTCCGATCCGTCTTGCATTTTTCATGACCATCAACAAATCACAAGGCCAATTCTTAAAAGTTTGTAATTTGAATCTAGAACATCACTGTTTTTCCCATGGTCAATTATTTGTGGCATGTTCACGGGTCGGAAGACCATCTGCGTTGTTTGTTTTTGCGCCTGATAATAAAACAAAAAATGTTGTGTATCACAAGGTACTTAAGGGAAAAGCAACCTATGTACTAAAATACAGAAACAATAATGAATGATTAATGTAGGTACTTAATTTTTCTTTTGTATTTTCTAATAATAAAAAACTTAATAAATTCAAAAATTTGCTCATTTATTGCCTTTAAGGCGGAACAGAGTTCGCCGGGTCAGCTAGTTTTTAATCCAAGCGTGCATGCACTGTGTGATACAGGTGCCGAATGTCACTTTAAGTTCCATGCTTGTTGCACTTGTTGTGTCAATACAAGGACAGTCACTTCTGACTGTGGATGATGGGAGTTGTTCAATAATATCTCATACGTGACAAAGTTACTCGTAGAAAAGTTCTGATTTTTGGTTATTTACGCTTCCTTCGACAGTCCTAAACTAGATCAGCCGAAAAGGGTGAGAATCATATGTTCTCAGATCCTCTCTCAGATGAGAAGCTAGTAGAAATAGACCCATATTCGACTAGCCAGTTGAGTTTGTGACTATTTCTACAACAAATGACAGTTTAAACAATTATCACTTAAACTGTACGAAATCTAGATCAAATATTACAGATCTTGCATTTACCCCTTCCTAGTTTTGCCCGTACTGCATACTGGCACTGCTTTCGGACCTTAAGTAACTGACTTGCCCGTAAGCCGTACGGGCAGTGTGATGACGAATTCGCAATTTCGCTTTCACTGTTTCGAACGAATCTTTTCTATTTAGAGAAAGAAATTATTCGTATACATGGCGATAGGTATCCGGTAAGAGATACTGTCAGACCGTGAAAGCCACTTCTAGCATTCGCGAAACATTCCATTTAAAAAAGGGGTGATGAGCTGTGAGTGGAAACTTTCCGAAGTTTTCAATTTAAAACTTGCATTTTTGTCTTCCTTTTGACACATTTGACTAAACTATGTATTTGAAATTAGCATCGTTCTACGTTGTTTGATACGGCTCAAAATGCTCCTTATTATCCTTCCTCTTATTGTTATCTTACATATCACCCCTATTTTAATAAGATCAGAGAAGACCTGACGCATGCGTAAATACGCGGGACGTTTTACCTAAGAAAATCAAACAGTAGTTAGCATTCTGTTGATTTTTCTAATCTGATTAGCAACTAATGTAAAACGAAAAAAAAAAATGCGATAAAAAAGTTACACTTTTTGGACCTATATCTGATTTTAAAAAATGTAATGAGAAGCCCCAGATCAAATTTAAAGCTCTCTCTTAATGCAGAAGATTTTATTTTAAAAATGTTCTTCATAAAGGGTGAAAATCATTGTAAGTTTTCGGATCCCTTCTCAAATGAGAGGCTATCAGCATCTTTCTCTGAGGACTACATCACGATTCACGCCTTTGTCCGCGGGAGGGCGCTCCTCTTATTTCTTTTCTTCGGAGAACAACTACTCCAACTTCAACTACCCTCTATAACCTTACCGCACTCTCGGCGCATAACAAGGAGACGAAGTGAAATCATCCGAGAGAAAGGGAGAAAAAGTAAAAACGCTCGTTAAAGAAAACGAAAATAAATAAATGAAGTTGAAATGGCGGTTTGATTTAGGTGTTGGACTAGGCATGAATGGGCGCGCAAAAGTTCGCGCCACTTTCCCCGGTGAAAGGTTGCAAATACAGTTAATTGGCTATCGTGAGTTGAGGATTTGCGGGAAAGAGTCGAAAATCATTAGATTGTTATGAAAAGCAGAAAAATGCTTTGTGTATTTCTACTACCGTCGGAAAGCAGTTGCATTATATGAAAAGATAAGAAACGTTACAAGAAAAAAAAACTGATTTTAATTGGTTTTTAAGAAAAAAATATGTGTCGTAAATTAAAAAATGTTGATTTATCGTACAGTGTTAGTCTCTGCATTTCATGCTGTAGTAAATATTGGTTGTTTATCTGCTTTGTGTTTTATGACACAAAAATCTCTTAGAATTGCTCTTACTACTTTTGGTACAAAGCACTCAAGGAAGTTGCTCTGGATGTCAGGGTCGGATTACTAAATAGACAACGTAGGCAGTTGCCTATGGGCCCCGTGGCTTTAAAGGGGCCCGAGAAATCCTGAAGATATCATTTTTTAACTTCAGATGGCACTGAGATGTACGTTAAGAACATTATTTGATGTAGTATGCGAATTAGAACTTAAGTAAGCGTTCAGACTTCCATCCAACTTTCTCACCACCAGGGCATAATTTCTACCAAAAGAAGTGCATGCAAGAGCCCAAAAGTACCCACAACTTATTTTATCGCTCGGATAGCATGAATTTCGCCTAAAATATTAAATTTCGTAAATGCAGGAGCTTTACTCCCTATGCAAAGTAAGCTTTGCTCATCATTAACACTATTTATACCTGTAATATAATCACTCATTATGATTGATTATGTATTCCATAGTAACAACTTTAAATTATTAAAATATATTTGCACAATATATATCAGTTATTTAAAATCTCAGTTATCAAATCCATATGGTGAAGGGGCCCCCTCATTTCAAACGCCTATGGGCCTCCAAATCTTTAATCCGGCCCTGCTGTATGTACATTTTTCAAGGTAGGCGTTTTTTAAAATTGAAATAATAGTTGGTAAAATACCCCCCCCCCCCCCCTGAATCACATACTTTACTCTTTGAAATTACTAAACCAAAGGGGCAATTTGACTCCTCAAAAGGGCGGTAAATTCTTAAGGGGCGACAGGGGGGGGGGGAACGATAGATATGTAGAAGAGAAAACAGTAGTAATAAAAGGGTAGCGAAAATCGAAATTGTAAACATGTACGAAATCGGTTGTTCAGAGCTCAGACAATTAATCAAAAGTTAAGAAAAATAAATAGAAGTTCAAGAGCTTCCTCCTTGCTCCTCGGACGAACCATTTTGTCATTCATTGTCAATTTTATGAATTTTCAATTTATTTTCTTTCAAATTTTTAGTTTCAATAATTTTGATTCCCCAAATTCCAGTGTAAAAAAAGACAATGCCTTGAAAATATACTTCTGTTTTTTTGAAAGTAAGTCGATGATTTTAGTTAAATGCTACCCTTCAAATGCTTATCAGTTCGCTTTGTGGAAGAAAAAAAATTAAGGTATTTTATTTATTTGATATTTTTAATTTAAAAGAGATTGGTTATAACTGCTTTATTGCGTACATTTCACTTCAAATTAAAGTTAGGTACTTATGTTTTTAATAATATCGATGTTCACTTGCACTAACTTATGTTTTTTTTTGAGGAAGAAAGGGGAGGGAGGCGATAGGTGTCAGTCAGCGTCTTGAAGGAGGTGATGAGCTCAAAAACGTTCGGAAACACTGGTATAGCCCTACTCGATTTTGATAGAGCTGAAAACAAAGCTGCAACACCCTTCAAAATGCCCAATTTCCTACTAGATAACACAAGTCAAATCAATGAAGTAAAGAAGAATGTCGATCTGCAACAGCTACCAAGATTTTAAATGCGATTAATGTGGGCTGAACCTTTTCTTTATTAAAGATAAGAGCTGTTTTCATGTAAATTGAATTCTGCTGCGCAAATTAAGTTCATGGTTATGTTGTCACATGTTATATATTTAGGAGGAGGAGCACTATGTCAGGCAAAATATTGCTCAGATTCCTTTCCTTCAACTCCCAACTCATTTTTTTCTGAGAAAAGTAGTGTCTATAAGGAATTAAATGTATTATCTTCCGTTCAAGACTCATTATATCAACAATGTATGGATAATGCAAAAAAAATAATAGAGCAAATGCTACTGAGTTTATATTATGTTTTGAGTTTCACATTAGGGGCGGGATAACTACGAAATTTTTTTTCGACTTGTTTTCCCACACATGAAAAAATTATGAACGCTTATTCATTGATTATGAGATATGGCATCTTTCTTGCGACTGGCATTGATTGGTTTTTTGCATTCTTTAGGTTGTTTTGAGCTTGCAATTTTGCATCACTTCAGGTTTAAAAAATCGGTATGATTCCTAAGAGATGGTTTCTTAATCTTACTTTAATAAGAAGAAAAATCATAGGTATGCTTTATTTTCTAAAAAAATCTTTACATGGGAGCAGAAAAAAAAATAACATCCACAGAAAAAAAAGACAAGTTAGAGGAACTGCAAAATAAAAACGGCGTTGTTTATAGTGTGATAAAAATTAAGTAGACATAAAGAAATAATTAAAAAATCGAAAACTCGCTGCATTACAGAATCATTTCACCGAGAAAATTACATGGTGATTTGAAATTACCTACCTCAAGTTGGCTATTTACAGTGAACTCTTACTCATATACCGCCTCATTTATGCGCCTGTTTCACTTATACGACGATTTTAAATGGTCCCGGCACATTCCATAGTAAAATAATGATAGTATTATTCGTTTATGCGTAGCTTGAAAGATAAATATTTCACTTATGCGCCGAATTTTCCGTAAAATGTCAATTTTTTTTAAATAAACATTTTTCTTCACTTTTCTCTTTAATCTTTCGCTTTTATTGCTCACGGAAGGTATTTTTTTCGCATGAACTAGAATTTGGAAAGAGACCATTATCTAAAATGGATCGTTTTAAAGGGAACATTTTGTAATTAGATATGCTACAATTTTTGTTTTCTCATTATCGTTGCAGTTACGTTACAGTAACTGCCAAATCGTAGTAATATGTCCCTTGTCTATAGAAACATTCTTATTCATTCTCTCATTGGAGCCTATTGCGTTTTATTCCTTTAAATAGGCTTGTTCACTTATACATCTCTCACTTATGCGTCTTTTTCTGTTGGTCTCTTGGGCCGGCGCATAAGTGAGAGTTCACTGTATATCAAATACTGTAAGTAATAGAATTTAATTATTACCTATGACGAGAGAATAATAAAATTAAAATATTAGGAGTAAGGAAGAAAAATTAGGCTCCCAGCAAATTATGTCTCTGATTTAATAGGAAAACTGTAACATGGTTTCTGAAAGTTTTTATCTCCAAAGTACTAGTCTCCAAATTATTTTGCTTACGAGTCTAGGACTTATCGTATCTTGTATAATATAATAATAATAGCCATAAACTATTAAGAGCAAAATTCGGAAAGTAGTAAGTAGAGTAGCCTCTGAGGGGAAAAAGTGGTGGCGGAAATAATAAATTTCAGTTTCCATTAAGATCATTGTGATAAAAAGTTTGAGTTATTATTTACTTTAAAAAATGGAGTGAAAGTAATATTGTTGAATAGAATTGTAGTCCCTCTGAAGGTAAGTTATGCTGGAATAGTTACAAGTCTGTCGCAAAATCCCATTAAAAACATTATGTTAAATAAGTATGAATTATGTTAAATAAGTATTCTTGGCAATAATGCCAGCTATAAACATTGTAGCTGTGTCCCCATCGAAAAAAAGTTGTACAAGAAAAGTTGAATCTATGGCACAAATGAATAAGAAAAACCCCTTATGATGCAATAGCGAATTATTATTTATTGAAAATGATGCTAGCCGTAAACTATGATCATAAAAGATAAGGAAATATAGTATTGCTATATCGCAACTGTTGTTACGCTTCTTTATGAAAATAAATGGTACTGTATATTTACATAACGTAATTAAAATTTCATTAAAATGCATAATGATAAAAAAATAAATGAAAAAATATTGAAAATGATGCTAGCCATAAAGTATTGGAAAAAAAAGAGGGAAAGTGGTATGATTATATGGAATTGAAAGTGCGTCATAACTGGAAAAAAAAAAGAGCTCTAGATGAGTTCTAGATGGGTTAAATGTAGTCGCAGTCTCCACTTCCTACAAAAAGATAACAAGTTTTATGTGTTTCTCAATTTTAACAATGGCAGCCATAAACTGCACTGCAGTGGGAAGGTAAAGGGCAGGATCTAAAAATGTTTCTTTTTGTGATTGATTTTTTTTAACGGATTGTACCGCAGCTTCATTGTACAGTTTTGCTCATTTGGTTTTGCTGAACACAAAACACGAAAGAAAATTTTCAAATTCCAACCTTTTCCTTTTGTTAGTATAGAACCTAAAGCAGCATTTCTTCAAATATCTCAAAAGCAAATGTTTTCAGATACTTTCCTTTTTTACCTTCCCACGACATAATGCTAGTCATAAAGTGTGTACATTGGAGAAAGTAGCGTGGCTAAGTGGAATTGAAGCTGCCATTCTGTAAGGCAGGGGTGTCCATCCCCCACAAGCTTGATGTCGCTAATTCCCCCTCCCACCCCCCATTTTCACATCCCTCTTATGATTGTTATTTTCACCCCTCTTTTTTATTTCATTATTTTTTTAATATTATTTATTAATTTTTTAAAAGTTCAAATTATGTGAAGAATAGAATCGCTTTTTTTTTATCCTTGAAGACATTCCAAGCACACGCGCACAAAAAAAACAAATTTATAAAAAAATAATAAAGAAATAAAAGAAATAATTTAAATTAAAAAAATAAATTACTGAGTTATTTTTATTCAAAAAAAAATCGTAAAAAATTTAATTCAAAAACTAAATTTTTTAATTATTCAAATGAATAAATTAGTTTAAAAAAATTCCCCCCAAAAATGTTGATGGCGCAACTTGCGCATACCCCTCCCCCCCCCCCCACCTGTAGGCACCCCTGCTGTAGGGGAAGAAACATTGGTGTTAGAAGGGTTACAACGTTGTCTTTAGTTAAATTGCTCGCCTTTAACTTGAATCAAACATGGCCGCGACACTCCTTAACTCTCACATACCATCGCAGACACCTATCTCACCTGATCTCGAGGCGATTAAGATCGTTTCGAAAGATTTCTCGAGTCCGAGCACGTTTCCCGGGCAGGGTGCCCCATCGCCTCTTGTAGGGGTGGGGGGGGGGGGAGAGAGATCGGGAATAAGGGGGTGTGGACATATCGTGGCCAACCATGCCCAAGTAACAAGGCATCGTTAGCTATGTACTCTGGCGAAGAGGGAGTATTATTTATTTTTTGATCTTTCAGTTCTGAGAAAATTTTCACCCAGAGTCATTGTCCTCCAAGATGGAAACGTCTGGTTTGGGTTTTGACTCCTAACAAGACGGCTGCTTGTTCGGCGGACGACATCATTCAAGATTTGTTGGCTGAATCGAAATTCCGGGTGGCTTTGGCAAGTGTTTGGGACGGGTCATTGGGCCACATCTACACACCGACAATGGTTACACTTGTTGGCTGTCCGCATACAGAGTTTTATTGACATCGAATTAATATTATGTAATATCCACGAGGCTTAAATGGTTGGACATTTATCACATCTTGCATAAATTGGCAAGATGGATTCATGGCTTATGGCAACGCTTATTGGTATTCAATTTTATTATCTTTATGTATATAAAACACAAACTCCAAAATATGTGTGTGCGGAGTAAACTCAGAAACTATCCGAACGATTTCGTTCCAATTTTTACAGCAGGTGCAGGTTAGCTCATGGAGGGTTGTTGTACCATGTCGGAAAACATTCGATAAAAACTTCCTTTTTAATTCGAAATATAAATTTTTGATCAAAAAATGGCTTTATCTAGTGAAATAATTATCGTATCGTCTTGATTCAAAAGATTACGAAAAGTTCTATTAAAGGAACATTTTCTACCTACGGTGCCGTGAATTGGACGTCAAAAAAATCAGGTGGAAAGAACTTATGAGAGTTCAAGGTTTGTGAAATTCAAATTTTAACTGCCGTTGCCATTTTGTTCAAACTTGGAAAGATTGACTTCGACATTTTAATGTGAAGTGAACTTAGCCAAGGCTTAGCTTGATCTTTGCAGTTTTTCGGGATTACGCTTAAATGTTTCGAAGGAAAAACATTACTCTTTCTCCATTTTCTCTTTTAAATTTACTGCACGAGCGCAGACCGTGCGGACTGCTAGTTACAACTAAAATTATAAACAGAAGAGATTCAGTTTTTTTTTTATCTACGAGTATAAAATCGAGTTTATAAAAAGTGAATATTAAATGAACATCTTGATCATCTTGTTCGTTTTTTGATACGAAACAAAATTTAGTGGCTTGAGGCAATTCAAATTGAGTTTTCATTGTGACGAATATCAATAGATAATGAACCCATAACACAAAAGGACGAGGAGTTACTAGTTTTATGCGTGACAATCAGGCTCGTCATTTAGGGGGGGGCAGGGGGGGGGGGTAAATTGCCCTCCCCCCCCCGGCTTTGAGAAAACAATGTATTTACATATAAGCGGGCGTGTTTTTTGATGTTTTCCGATGAAATTGCATTGTGTTTGGACCCTTTGCCCCCCCCCCCCTTGGAAAAACTTGAAATGACGTCCCTAGTGACAATTGTTTCACAAAAATTCTTAGTTCAGAAATTGCACATTACGTCTGTGTACAGTTGGAAAATGACAATGTGTCAGCTTAATCTGCGACGCTTATTTTAATGAATATTTTTTTAAAAACTTGACTCAATAGTGATTCGTGTATTCCAATAGAAATATGTCGACAGTGTAAAAATTACTATCTGGAAATAACAAAGCACTACTTTGCAGAAAAAATTGATATGGTTTTGAGGTTTTCTACATGCTGACTTTTTGTGTTTTGGAAGTTGAAACCTGCAGAGGTTTGTTACAAAAGCACGTCTGCACATCTTCGAAATGTGCTCCGAATCGGAAATGATTGGGTAGGGACCACCAGGTCTATGCTGTTTATATTTTTCAAGCAATTTAACGCACCTTTGAAAACCTGTTTCCTGCCAAAGCCAGCGCAACTTAGCTTAACTGTTAGCGAATCGTTCTTACCTGATGTGGTGTGCTTACGCAGAGAAAAAAATTGGGTTTTTATCAAGGATGGATCCAGAAATTTGGGTTTTTATCAAGGACGGATCCAGGAATTTGGGTTTTTATCAAGGACGGATCCAGGAATTTGGGTTTTTATCAAGGACGGATCCAGAAATTTTTCAAGGGAGGGGCGATTGATTTTCTTTCTTTTTACTATATATTCTGGTTTGCAAATACTGATCACTTAGGTTTCAGATTTCAATTTCGAAACATTTTCGGGGGAGAGCCCAAACTTCCTTCCTTCAGCATTTTAAAAACTAGTCTAAAATTAAGTTTTTTGACCATCAGTATTAAAAATTTACTGATGGTAGGCCTCAAGGCAGGGGCGATTGCCCCATCGCCCCTCCCTTGTATCCGCCCCTGGTTTATATAAAATGACGTAAGTCTGGATCTCATGGGCTCTTGGACTATTTTATTGTTCTAATTATAATTTAATTATATTTTCTGCATTAGGGAAAGCGGAATGTTAATTTTTTCCTCATAGTAGCACGTATTAATCTGATTCTTTTAAGCAGACGATTTAAACTTCCAACTAAATAAAATTTCAAAGCCTAGTACAATAAAAAACCTATCTTTCATAGTACTTAACTCTTTGAGAACCATAAGTTATGAAGTACGAATATTGGAGTTTGCGTTATTCTCAAAAAGAAAAATAAAAAACGCATTACATTTTTCAAACAAAACCCTTTTGTTGCTAATATTAAGATTTTAATGTCTCAATGGCATGGATTTTTTTCTCCAAATCGTTTCTATTCAAAAAAACGAACTTGAGTTTAAATGACGTTAAACTGGAGAGTTAAAAGTTTTAATTGCCAAAATTAATCTTTCATGTGTCCCATTACTTCAATTGTTACGAAGAACCAATTCTAATTATTTTATTTGTCCAAAGCCAATACACATAAAGTAACTAAAAAAACATATCAAACCAGTTCATCCATATCTTAATGCAACTCTAATCCGCCATTCCGAGGACAAACCAAACAACATGATTCGGAAATCGTCTGCGCTTCTCTGATTGGTTTTGACTGAGCACGACGACTTCATACATCATTGGATGTTCTTCAACAGAAAAGAACTGCGGTTTTCCGGATTTTTTCTTCGGATCTTTCCTCTTTTTTGTCGGGAATTCTCCCTTATGAAAAGAAGTAGGTTACTGGCATTGTAAAGAGTTCGATTTTTATTCGGATTCGCTTACAAATATGTTCCTTTTTTCGCGAATGGATGTAACTCGATTTGAGAGTAAATACATAAATGTGAGTGGATACTTTGTCTTTTTTAAAGAAAAACTATATTTTTTTTAGTATTTATTTAGTATTATCAGTACCTAACTCTTATTGCGGGGATTTAATCTGAAAAGAACATTTGAAAAGATGACAAGAATTTCATATTCCTTTATTTACTTGTTCAATTTACGGTATTAAAATCACTTTGAAGGCTGTATGTTAATACTTCAAGACAGGAAACTAGTAATTAATAACTGATGACGAAAATGAAATTTTAGGCACAATTTGACTCTCAAATATGTATAAGATAATTAGAAACTGTATTATTTAGTAAATAGCGTTGGGTAAAGAAATAAGATAGTTCTCGAGTGGTAACAGATAACTAGCTAGCAAAATCACACGTATTAAATAATAAGGGTATGTTTATTCACTGGTCGGACTCTCTTACTTACTGAATATGTATGTATAATATTCGTAGTGCCACATGTTACATGAACAACAACTAGAGCTTTAATATTCTGTTTGTTTTATGATCAAAACCGTAGTGAACTTTCATAGGAGAAATCGTAATGTTGAAGAATTTATTTCTTGTTACAACCTTTTTAATGCCTGATCCTGTCTTAGTATTCTTCCCGCTAGCTGTGATTGATACAAATTAACAGTTCCTCCAACTATAAATACAAAGTATACTTCAAACAGTTTTGGTAAACGTTGGAGGAATGCCACTTGTGGGTTGCGACCCACCATTTGAGCCAAAAGTCGATTTTTGACAAATTACGATGTTTATAACTTACGAAACCGGCTAAAGTTGCTTTTTTGGTCAATTTGGTAGCTCAACCTCATGAAACATTTAGTATTTTCTGTAAGATAAATAATTTTAAATACTTCCAGAGACTGTTTGATCAGAAATTATCTAAGAATGTTTGGTAGCTTATTTAGAAGGCTTTTCAAATACGTTTGGCAGGTTAATCTAATACTATAAGTTTTATTACTAGAGAATTATTTCAAAGTTTACTTATTGCTGTTGCTTAGACCACTCGGGTATCTGAACTCGAGTAGAAAATGCTATCTGATCTAAGGCAGATATTTACTACTTCCGTTTACAGAGCACCACAAAGGCAGAATCTTGATTTATCTGAAGCAGCACACGATAAATGGAAGCTGCATCTAACAGCGTTTCAAAATTTGGATCCACACCAAAAGCAATCAACACCTCATTTAGCACTCTCGAAGGCACTGATTTGGATTATGAACTTGGAGGATTTATTGACCATGACATAAAGAAAAAAGATATCTTAGTGCAATAATTGCACTAAGGTATCTTTTTTCTAACAAAAGGATACTTTTGTCGGACGTCTGTGCATCCATAAGCTCCCAATTTTTCGCATTGAAAAAGGCGTCCCTTGTAACGCCGAAACACGTGTCTGCAGTATCCCTACATATTAGTGTCTCTTAAAAGTTGGAATTATAATTTGCAGTGACCATGACATGTTTGATGGGAATATTCGGTATTTTTGAGAGCAATTAAAGAAAGCAACACAAAATCGTTTCAAGCAATCTATAATGCGATGCGAAATATTTCACCAGCAAAAAATAAGCGCAGCATTTTTTTTTTTTTTGAAACATTTTATACCGGGGAACATTTGGTATATTTGCATTTTACAAAGCAATTGTTCTTTAAACACCTAAAATACATGCATAATAAATATGATTTTAAAAAAAAATATTTCTTTTATAGCATGAAAAACTTCGAAAGTGTTTTTGGTATGAGTTGCTTAAAATTGATGGAGCCTGCTGCTCACCGATTGATGCAAGAAAAGAAAGTAGCAACTGTACAGGCGAAAGTGCAGTTTTTATTGTGGTTAAACGGAACAAGATCTCCGATAATCTTGCAAATAAAGATTTTGCCGGAATTTTGCATTAAGGAACAAAAAGTATCGCCCTTGATAGATCTTTGTGGTCGAAAATTTCTTTGAATTAAATATTTGAAATGGTAAAGATCTTTCTTGATTACGCTATATATTAGTGAAATACAACTTTCATTTTATTTCACTGCATAGATAGTACAAAGCTCACAATTTAATTTTCATTCATATAATAAAATTTATTACAATGCATGTCCATTACATAACATATAAATATTTACGACGTATCACGACATATAACTTCATAACTGAACATGAGGTAATCTTATGACCTAATATTTTTTAACACAGTAGGTAAAACTTTTCGCATTTAATAAATAACAATAAAATAAGTAAAAAGTCCAACCTTTTCTGAGGCTCTGGCAACCCTTTTTCATGGATTCATGGACAACTTTCATTACTCTTTAAAAATCAATTTTTTATGTTAAACTTTCAATAAATGTCAATGACTCCACTTATTTTAAGTATTTAAAACGGACTCACATAAGTAATATTTCACACTTATTGGTATTGAAACGCACTGGGAAATTAATGTTAATATGCATGGCAGCATTATTATGAGCACATTCAAGTAAAAAGTTAAATGCTCTGACTCTCGTAGAAACTGGGGTATTGAAGGCTCCCACAAAACTACATTTCAAGTTCTTAAAAATATTTTTATCAAAAAGCAATACACACTGCCTACTTAAATAGTTTGTTAACATCTGTATTAAATACACTAATGAAAGTCTAATCATTACTTGGGATTTGATATCACTTTCAACCAAACGCTTTAAGCGTGATATCCTGTGCATGATACGTCAAAACAACGTGAGGATGAGCATGCTACGTATGTTAACAATTATTTAAATGGTTCATGACTATTGATATCTTAATAATGGGGCACATGATGTAACGTCGCAAGGGATAATGATGATAAATTAAGTAGGTTAAGAAATGGATGAAGTGATATTTGATGATTCTCGTTATTAAAATTTTTCCATCTGTCGATGAAAGAAGAAAGAGAAAGGTAAGACCTTTCTAATGCTATCCATGTTAAGGGGAATGAAAAGGGATATTTAATTTCATACCTGAGGCCTTTTATGAAAAGTGCAATACCACGCTAATATCATTCCATGATTTGAAACATGAGGTAGCAACTACTTTTTCTTTTATAGATAGAACTAGTGAATATGCCCGGCGTAGCGCGGATTAAAATGCAACATGCAAGATCCAAGATGGTATTCTTTTGTAACAACAATGAAATAGGTGAGCCTTAAATTGACAATTCATTGTTAATCGTAATTTTTGTAGGAAAAGACTCATATTCAAACGTGTTACATTTTATCCATTTGTATGCTTAAATTCTCATATCTATTATTCTATCTATTCAAAATGGAAAGAAACTGGCCATTCTGGGATAAAAAAAATTGAATTTTGAGCTTTTTGGATCTTTTTAAAATTTCAAAACCCCCGCCTATGTGAATTCTACTGCACTAAGGAGCCTCTATGCCAAGTTTGATGAAAATCCGATGAAAACTGGATTTGTATAAGGAACAAACACACACACAAATATACATACATCCATTTCTATACATAATATGTAATAGGCTTGCTCAAAACAACTTGCACAGTTGACATACTAAAAGTTTGAAGTGAAGAAAAAAAACACGATGAAAAAAAATCATCGTTATACTACATCATTATCAAAAAAATCATCGTACAATACTATTTGCAGAAATCTTTAAAACATTTTCTGTATTTTATGTAGAAGTAGTCAATGTTCGAAAAAATGCATGCAGCGAAACAAGTCTAATATAACTGGAATCGTTGCTGCATGTTTTGTATAACAATGGATACTTTCTCTCAAAATGGAATTGCGGGTACTTGAAAGAAAAAGTCAATTAATTCCTGTTTTATTCAGAACTTTAACTATTTACTTTCATTAAAGAAAACACTTATTTTCACTCAAAAGTTTTCTTTTTCTTTTCAACAGAATATATCACTTTTTTCTTTTAATTTAGCTGCCTAATCGGGAAAAGAAATAGTAGTTACGGAAATCGTCTTCTCGTCATCAAGTGCTTTTGACGGAAAAATACGACTTCCTGCGATGATTCCTTATTCAGCCAAAACTTTTTTTTTCTCTCCGCTACTTTTTCTCATTTTCTATTGATGGAAAGAAATGTCGCGATAGATACATCTGTAAGCTTTTTTTCCTTTTACTTATCCGATTCAGAAAAAATGTTGCAAATGTTCACGCTGTAAGAATTTCCAAATCACATTAAACTCTACTTTTCCTTTTAACGGAAAAAATGTGAATTAATTAACAATAAAAAAATAAGGATGGAATTCATTGGATAAAAACACTTAAAGTAAGAATACTACGAGTGAAAATATACATAAAAATGTATTCATAGTTTACAACTAAAAAAATAGACATTAAAAGTATAAGTAAAATATTTCTAGCTTTTTGTGTCAAGTTGAGAATAATATAAGCCAGCTGATTACATATGAGGGGTCGTCCACATGTCACACTTTAGGAGGGAGAGGGGTTAAATTTGTGACAGCTTGCGACGAGGCGGAGGAAGGGGATCATAAGGAGAGTAATATTGCATATTTTGATTCAAACCCAATTTTTTTAAATACCAATATGTTTATGCACTAAAGCGTGACATGTGAAAGAGAGGGTAGGGGGTTAGGTGAAGTGTGACACTGTGACAAGCGAGAAGAGAGTTAAATATGCTGGATAAATGTGCGAGATTATTTATTGACAGCCTCTCAACCTTTAACAAATATTTCGAATACTTATCTTGAATATTTATTTTCATGAACACAAGGTATCTATTGTATCTCAGCTTATATAAGGTAGCAGAAACGGATAATATTTTTAGTATGATGACTTCAAAGTCATCAAAATTGCTATTTAAAATGACATAGTGACGTACTTGTACGGAAAGTATTGAAGGTACGTAAAAACTTATTGGTCGTGACCGCTTCTTTTATGTTTATTACAATATTTTTAGGAACATAATTTTATTCTTTTTCTTTTTTTCTTTTTGGTTGGGCTCCAGTTCTCCCAGCAAGCTCTTTTAAACTAATCCTTTATTTGCTGCTATTGAGATGCTGATATTTCTGTAATTTTTATAATAAATTATTCCAATTTAACAATTTCCTTTTATTTTTATAACGTTCTCATGTTTTTATTCTTAAGAGAATCAAAAACCATGCAAACAGTGTATCCAACCTGAATATTTTCACTTATTTATAAAGCAGTTTGCAAGAAGTAAGAACAGATTATATCTTAAATATTTTACTGTTTCTCTTGAAATGTTTTATTCGGTATCTTGTAAAATATTCCCTTTTTGTTGTGGAAAAACCTAAAATCCAGGAATAAATTTAATATTCTAGGAAGGAAAATAAAACAAACCAACATGCCCGCTAGTCAAAAGTTGAAAACAGAAAAAAAGCTAAAAACGCGAATTCAAGTGTAGCTGATGTTTCTTTCCTTTTTTTTTAATATCGTCATGCATTTCGCAATGTGCTCCTTTTTTTCCTTCCAAACTTTTAAGGATGAGCTTTAAGTAACGTAGTGCTGATTCTTGAAAATGTTATTTCTTTTATCCCTATTTCTAAATCTCAGCTTAAAATCTTTGGCTTAGGACAATCTGAACGATAAGAAGGCCATTTCTATATCTTGAAAGAAAGATTATGGACTGCAGAGTGGACATTTTTTTTCTTCTTCTAAAATCGAGGGATGGGTTCTGTTCTTAAATCTGCTTTTTCCTGGGATTGCATCAGAAAGATATTGAAGCATGTGGGGATTTATGCACGTACCATTTCAGTGCCTGATTTAGAAATGACGTTTAGGTTGTTCTGTTTCGTGGAATGTAAGGAAATGGCAATAAGAGAATTATGTTTTGTGCCACATCGAACTTCGATAACTGGAGACAGGCGAGATGATGTTTTATGTTGTACAGAGCTCAAAATGTTAGAAAAATAATGGTTGTGTCATTTTATTAGGAACTTAAGTGAATGTCTTTAAGATAGTTTTGCTCATTTTTACATTAAACCTGCACTGCAGAAAAGGAGTAAGGATATTTCTGCTTAATATTACATTGAGCCCGTGCCCACTGCTGAAAATTCCTCAAGACAACACCGTTAATCACACATTTTGGTTCCTTGGTACTGCCAAGTAACTACATTTATTATACAAATAATGATTTCTAATATTGATACGGTCAACTATATAAATGCTGCAAGGTAACTTAATTTGAAAATATTTATGACAAAGGTTTTAAACAGGTGCTCTTCCCAAGATACTAACTAAAACCAACTTTGTTTTACCTGAAATCTAATAACTTTTTATGGTAGAACCGAGACTTGCATGTTTGTACATTTTATCTTTTTGAGGGGATTTTATTTCACAAATATTCAAAGCTTTAATGCCTCGAGGCCAACTAAGCCATGGTCGTAGGCCCACGATTTTTAAAGCCCCAAAATGACTTAAATTGTTCTAGTGTATTAGTTAAGGTTTTCTCTTTCTTTTTCCGTTGCGTCTGTGTACTTAAGATATGTTATACTCTGCACATTTTTTAAACGGGTGGTTGAGCACCTAATCTGAAGGGCTCGGGTGTAAATAGTGGTAACTGCATTTTTAAAATCAAAGGTATGGCTTGTAAAAATTTCGAAAAATTACTGCCGGAAGCATTTTTATTTTAAAAACAAAGTGCGTGTGTGTAGGTGGTACAGTCATAGAAAAAAAAAACGAAACACTCGCTCGTATTTAAAGACCTTTAACACTAGAGACACGTGTAATATGTTATTTTTTCAGGAATAATGTGCTCTACAAATTTCTATTGGTAAAGTGTTCTTAAGGGGTCGTTTTCATATAAAAATTGGCATCAACTTTAAAATTTGCTATGAAAACACCACTTTTTATAGCATATTTGTGACCAGCAACATCATTTAACTTTGTATACCAAATCGTTTTAAATTTGCTCTAGCCGTTGCTTCACAATTTTGAACTGAGAAAAAACCGTCTCGTAATGTTAAACATATTTTTGTTACTTGGGCATATAATACTTAAACCACGATAGGTACGGCAAAATTTGTTTTTTTTTTTTATATCAGAGTATGAAACAACCCAACAATAAAAACGTCATTGACTTCCTCTCAGACAAAATTTCGAATTTTTTATGAATTATGAAATTAATATTTGAAAAAATGATCTGGAACCATATGATATTTTGACGGAGAAACAATCTAAAAGAGCTTTCAAAAGAGAATCCTAAATGGGAGCTCAAAATATCCATTAGTTTTTAAGATATGCTAAAAGAACCATTTTTAGGAATCATTATCAATTGTGCAAACTGAGACAATAGCAGGGAATTTCTAAGTAAAGAAAGATGAATATGCTTATCCACCAGTTGCAGAACATCTTCAACGTTTTTATATAGTATTTAGTTTTCAGCAGTAATAATATGTTGAAAGCAAAATAGTTAATAAAACTGCTGAGTACATTTTAAAACTGGTAGAAAATCCAATATTTTGTCCATTCGTGAGAAGTCTGCTTTCATGCAACATGTAGCAATTCAGAAAACTTTTCACGTAGACACTTGATTTTCATAAAAAACTGTGGTATCGGCATCAAAAGTATATTCGGAATAATCTGTGACGATTCGACGTTTTTTTAAATTCTGAGACACGGTTTTAACATTATTGCCAATCCTAATACAGAAGTTTCTATTACTTTTAAATTGTAACCTCTCTCCAGAAAGTATGTGCTGCATGGGTTAGTACGTAGCTAAAATTATGCATCTATCTTCGTTTAATCAAAAAGATAGAATGTTGCATTTTTTAATTAAACTCTCCACAGTAGCGTTTTCTCTTCAGGGTTCAAAAAAATATTATAACCCTTACTAAACCCGAGAATTTTTAATTAATTACGAAAAGCAAACTTATTATTGCGAGTAGCTTTAGGTAATTTAATCGAAAAAAATATGATTTGTCTACTCTTTGTAAATTTCGACTTTGAAAGTAGCGTTTTAAATGTGGTGGTGGTACCTAAATCTTTGGTCGTTCATTACTTTTGTTCTACTGGTCCTAAAGTAATGCCGTTTGGTACCCAGCTTACTTTCGGCCCTCTGCGCCTAATTATGTAACAAATGTAGGGGTTCCTATTTGAAAATTCAGACTTTGTGTTCATTTCATTTTGTATATGGCCCCTAATCAAAATTTTACTCTCGTAGTTTTAAAGAAGACTTTAATCCATGTCAGAAGACATCTTTCTTTTGTTTTTAGTATGTGTAGCAGCCGAATAATTCAGAGTGTTTCGTTTTTTTTCTATGACTGTACATTAATTAAGGGATGTGTTTATCCTTAAAACCTGTAATATTTCTATTCATATGCCCCCATACCATTGTTTTCACCAAATGATTCAAGTTTTGCAATTTTGTCAGATACCACTATTTACGCCCGAGCCCTTCAACTGACAAAAACAAAAGGTACCTTGAAACAAGCTTGCGTTCATACCACATACATTTTTCCACCAAGTAAGCACTACTTAAGACCACACATTGTTATATCTTATATAGGCTTTAACTGTCGCATTTTTAACTCATGAAAAGCTAACGATCTTATATTCTGCCATACAATCTACAGGGAAATCGTCATTAATAGTAATGTCGTGTTAATATAATATTGCATTACTTCATGGATTTCACTTTCAAATAATTTGGTAAAGTGATGTGAAAGCAACCATTGTGGTCAATAGTGCATGGGACAGAAAAATTTATATAAGGCGGATAATTCTAATGATTTTACTATTTGAAAAATGGATTCATTGGACTAAGTTTTATTATATAAGCTTTGTGAAAAGGGACGAATTTCTGTTTAGGAAGTAGTTAGCTGCCCGGTCAAAAATCAATAGTATATCACGTGGGGAAGACGCAATTGCTTAAGTTCACCACTAGCGCTGGACCATCTAGCTACGCTATTGCTTAGGAATATGTTTTTATATGATACATAGGCTTTATCAATAGTATTTTAAACTCGGGAAACGCTAACGATTTTATGCCATACAACCTACAGATAAATCATCATAAATAACTGTTGCGTTAGGATAGCATTGCATTACTTAATGGATTTTGCTTTCAAATATTTCGGTAAAATGACGTGGAATCAATGTGGTCAATAGTGCATAAGACAGATAAATGTACGAGGGCTGTCTGAAAAGTTTCCGACCTCGGTATGAAAAGGGCAAAACTTATGAAATAAAGACAGATGTTCTTATTAAGGAGTCTTTTGGAAACTTGAAACCGTAATTTTAGCTATTTTTGATTCAAACTGTGTGCGTGACAGCCATACTAGTGAGTTGCTCCAACAGTTATTTTGAAAATGGAAAAAATCGAATATCAAGCTCTGATTCGATACTTGTTTTAAAAAGGAAATACGCCTGCACAAGTTAAGAAGGAGTTGGACTCTGTGTCTGGGGACTCTGCACCATCGTCTACAACCGTAAAATTTTGGGTAGCGGAATTTAAACATGGCCGTACCAGCTTGAGTGTTCATGAACGCTCAGGTCGACCGAAAACTGCTACCACTGATGAGCACATTGCTAAAGCTCATCAAATGGTGCTGGATGATGCAGATAGAAGGTGAGATATATAGAAGAAACTATGAATATGTCTAAGGAATGCGCATGCCACATTTTAAATGAGAAATTAAGCACGCGGAAGCCGGCTGCACTTTGACTGCCGCGTTTGCTCAATTTGACCAGAAACGTGTCCGAATGAACATTTGCAGCGCACTTCTGGCGCAATGAACCAGAATTTTTCTGACAACTTATCACTGTGGATGAAACCTGGATTAATCAGTATACTCCAGAAACAAAAACGCAGCCATAACAACGGACTGCAAAGTGAGAACAGCTCCAAAAAAATGCCAAAACAGTTCCTTCTGCAGGAAAAGTGATGCCGACCGTTTTCTGGGATAGCCATGGAGTGATACTCATTGACTACCTTAAAATGGGAAACGCCACAACAGGAACATACTATTCTACTCTCCTTGACAAATTGAAGGAGGAAATAGAAGAAAAACGGCCGCATTTGAAAAAGAAAAAAGTTCTTTTTCATCAAGAAAATTCTCCTGCTCACACCTCAGTGGTTTCAATGGCCAAAATTCACGAGTTAAGGCTCGAAATCGTTGAACACCCACCCTACTCACCAGACCTGGCCCCAAGCGACCCTTTCTTGGTCCCTAAGCTGAAAGAAGTACTTGGAGAACAAAGGTTTTCTTCAAATGAGGAGGTCATAAACTTTGTCAACATCTTTTTTGAGGACATATTTTCATCATTACTTTTGCATGGGTTAAAAGGATGGGAGCATTACTGGCTGACGAGTGTGGACTTACAAGGAGACTATGTCAAAAAGTAACAGCCAGTTTGGATGATAAAAATATTTTATCTATGTTAGGTCGGAAACTTTTCAGACAGCCCTCGTATATATGACACATTGTTTTAATGGTTTTAAAATTTGAAAAATGGATTCATTGAAATAAGTTTTATTACATAAGCTTTGTGAGAAAAATAACGAATTGTGGTTTAGAAAGTAGTTAGCTGCTCGGTCAAAACTTAATAGTATATCACGTGTACACTTTTTCCCGGTACAAGTGTCTGACCCACAAAAGGGTTCTTTTTCAAAAGGAAGAGAAAAATAGCTGACACGAAATACCCGTCACATTATTTTTCTGATATGAACAACCATGTTTCAAAGCTGACAGTTCCGAGCAAAAAGAAAAAGAAATGACAGCTGGAGTGTGAAATCATCTGGTATCATAAATTCAAGACTTTTTCCTTTGCCATCGAACGGGTACCCTGTGTGAAGTTTAGGCTGTTTTGTTATGAATCAACCTGAAACCGTTTCCTCCAAATGATTAAATTCTTTTTGAACTCATTGTTATCAAAGATCTTGACAGCAACTGTTCGGAGACGGGTATTCGGAGGATTTTTTTTTGCGAACCGCCTCTTCGTTCTGTTCCTGTTTGTTTCGGGATTAAAGCCATGATGAATCGCAAAGGTTCAGCCAAGATTTATACGATGCTGTTGTTGTGTATGCTTAAAATATAGTTGTGATTTATATGGTTCGTTGCTAAATGATGGGTGATGCAAAAAATCGGCTGCTCAAAAGTGCTGTCTGGAAGATTTTGATAAATTAGTAGTCTTGAAAGTTTAATATTCCTTAAATGTAACGGAATCTGTTTATGGTAGAAGTGGTAAATCTGGAGAAATCTTTTGAATCTTGACTGCTGGAATGAGGAAGAGGTTCCTTTTCATTTTTCTCACATGTACTTGGCAGTTTTCTCTTCACCCCGGTAAGTTGAACCTTCGGTTGTCGCCCCCCTCCCCCCTAAATGAGTCTTGCAGTGACTTCTAAATCTACCATTTACAATAGAAATTGCTTTCTCTTCAATTTTTACAACTCAAGTAACTTTAATACTAGTTGCAATGAAATTCATGTCCTTTTTGGAGTCTGACATATTCATAGCAGTGTTCCCTTCAACCCAAAGATTTGAACCTCGGATTTTTCCTCCTCTAGTAGTTCAGCAAAGACTTGTGAATCAGCATCCACCATTATTATGGAATTCATTTTCTTTTAAATTTGAATAATATCAGGTGGGGTAAAATAAGTATAGTAAACATGTAACTAAAAAGTATTTTGTCACAATCATACTTTGGTACCTTCATAATTAAAAATTACAATGTTTTTGTTCTGAAGATATGCAAGGAAAAAACCCCAAAAAACGTTCTAATTATCAGCTATTTCACAGATATTTTCGACAGACAATGAAAAAAAAAAACCGTCAATTTTCTACGCATTTTACCCCACCTGACCCTAGTTCAAAAATATTAAGTATTAGTTTCTATGGTATGAATTTAGATCCTTTTATATGGAATCTGACATCTTAGTAGCTGTCGCTCCTCCTCGCTGAATAGAACCTCAATTTTTTTCCACCTACACTTCATGCAATGACGTTGGAATCAATCAATTTTATATAGAATACGTTTTTTTTTTCAACTTGAAAAAAAAATTAATATTTATTCCAGTGGATCTTTTGGATTGGATCTTTTTACTTGGAATTTAACCTCCTTTTCCTAGTTTTATCTTCAGTACACTTAGTAAAACCTTTATTTTTTCCCCTTTCTTACAAATGTTCAAATCTTGCAATTACTTTTGATTCAATAAATATTATAGAATTTGATCTTTTCTTTTTTGAATGTGAACAATTTGAAATAACAATAATAACAATATTATCTATTACGGGACGAAGGACACACACATACATACGTGTATAGTTGCGCACTTCTTTAAACTTGCGTAAAAACAAAGATCAGATACGTAAGAGCAAATCAGTTCCTTTCAGAATTTCAGAAGCAAATTTGCAACCGAGGAAACTTTTCCCAGTTTGTCATAACGCAGACGATTGAGTCGCGAAAGGAGGTCGAAAAGGGGTGCTCAGGGGGGGGGGGACACTCCTGGCAGATGATCTGCGTAAGAATTTCGGTGCCGAGCGACAAGTGGCGTACCTGCTTGCATGTATGAATGCATATCTCCCAAATCGGAATGCTGCAGAACACGGTTCATGAATCATTCATCTGCTCCGGGTGTTTCTCTCAGCTGGACAGAAGGGGTGTTTCGAACATTTCTGGGAAGTTCGAAATGCATTTCATTTGAATGGGAGGGAGCGTTGCGGGTGCGATGCATTGGCCAATTTATCCCTGTGTATTTTTCGTGACCAGTAAATAGTTTGCTTCAGGGATTTCGGATAAGTTTTGGTATATTATAAGTCATTTCATAGTATGCTGTCTCTTCATGAAATTAAAAATTTTACTCAACGTCCTGAACTTTATTCTTGTACTGAATATTAAAGGCGAAGAGTTAATAAAATTCTGTAATACTTTTGAGAAGTGTTCTTGATTTTAGTGAATAACTGAATTATACTAATAGCACTCGAAAGCTCAAGCTTTTGAAAGTGATAAAAAACGATCCTTCAAATTTTAACTTCAGTAGTGATTCCAGAGTGACTTATTTATGAACCAAAAGCTTTGCAAATTTTTCTCTCCACGCAATATTTTCTTGAGAGTACTAAAGTCTTAATACTATATCTTAGCATTTTTCGCAAAATTGAAACCATAATTGAACTAACCCTTTACTTTCAATTTATAGGGGGTCATAGTAATTTATTGACTGGAATCCGTAGTTAATATGTACTAATAAAACATGCTCTTGATTTTAGAGAACCTACGTACTAGAACACTCTCAAGCATATACTTTTTAAAGTAATGAAAATCAATTTCTGAACTTTGATTAAGATATTGATTACAGAGTGTGTGAGTGTGTCACAACTTACATAAATAACTTATTTCTTTGAGCATCTTTAAGTACTAAGGCATTACTTCCAAGTGTGACTTTTTTTCATGCTAGTAAAAGCCAAAATAAACCAAATTCTTACAGCTTGCAAGAGACTATAATAATAGTTTGAAAGAAATCTGTAGCTGCTTAATGCAGTAAACTCTCGATTATCCGTGATTGAGTTATCCGCGAAGAGCATTATCCGCGAGGGTCTCGGGAAAGAAACAAACACAATTAACTGACTTTTTCGAAAAAGCATGAATTTAAATTTTGTTTTTTCTTGATATTTCTTACCCAAGAGCAGTGGCGTAGCTAGGGGTTGGCAGGAGTGGCTCTTGCCACGGGCGCAGCAACCAGGGGGCGGCATTTTGACCGATTAAAAAAATTTTTTTTTTTTTGGTCTAGTCCAAACAGACTAAAAAATGAAAATTTGACAGACACCCCGAGTAGCGTAAACTGCGCCCCCACGCTACAAGAAAAACCATACAAAGTGTGCAATTTTGCTTTGGTAGATTTATATGGGGTCTGAACTCCATAATAGGCTGATCTGAAATCGGCCGGTCTTATCCACTTAAAAGAGATAGAAACAAACCTTTTCTCTCCTCGTTTTTTTTTCAAGATATCGCTTCACCTTATCAATTACATACTATACTTCAGAAATAACGTTCTACGATTTTAAAAATCGGCGAGCTTTTGTTGAAAACATTTCGGATGCAGGTTTATGGAATGTAATTTTATGATGACAGAAAATAACTCCTCTGTTGGTAAAAAAAAATCTGTGGTAAAAACTAACGAGAGAATATGTATTTCTCAAAAACAGGAGGAGGAGGTTTCTAAAAAACGACTATTGCAAATTTCGCGATTTTAAACATTTGTACCGAGAGCCTACATTAAATGAAGATTTCAAAAATGAGTAACACAAGTACAGCGGCGCGCGATTTTGAACGAGTAACGTTTTCAAACGCTGTTAGTGCTTCGATAGCTTAGTATAGAAGGTTAGAAGGGTAAAAAAATAAATAAATAAATAAATCATTTTTTAATGAGTTTCGATTTCGTATTTTGGAAATTATTCTATTTTACATGTACTTTAATTAAATGCTCTCACTTCTAAACTATATATAGCACTACTTCGTTCTTTATACTCATTACCGTTTTAGTATTATTGGGAGAGATTGAGCTCGATTTGTAACCACGCCAGTGAAATTAGTTTCTTGCTCTTTCTGTTGCCAAAATAAAAAAAGCTATTGTTTCTTATGTATTACTGAACAAGGAAACTCCAAGTGAACGTTGAGGGAAGATGCGCGTACTCTACGCTACTTCAGGAAGGCGAGCCACTTTTTTAAAACGGTATACAAATATACGTGCTAATCAGTTTTTTTTTTATCATTCTCAGTTGGAGCACCGTCGTTGTGGTACCCGTCAATACCTTCCTCACTGTTGGCCCATGTTTGTATACGCTGTATTTAAAATTAAAAAGAGAAAAAAAAAATCAAAAAAATACATCTGGTATTTTCAATTCAGCCAGGGAGGGAACAAATGACTCTCCTAACTCCCCTCATATATAATATTAATATTGAATAACGGCAGGGCTCTGAAACATTTTAAATACTTAGAATGAAAAGTATTTGTTCATAAAAAATAATCGGAGGCCGAAAATAGCGAGTTTTTATTTTGCCTGTATGCAAGGAGTCGTATTTATTAAGCCAATTTCAGATTAGTTATGCTTTTTATATTTTCTTTGATTCCCTAACTGCAATAGAATCGATGATTTGATTTTTATTTACAATGCACAAATTGTGTTTATTTTATGTATGCTTCTAGCGTTTTGAAACAAATTCTATTTCAAATAAAAACTGTTGTGTGGAAAAAAACACACTATGTTCAATAACGAATTGCAAGAATTATTTGTTTTTTGAATTTGTGTGAAATAATGGGTAAAGGTTGAAACACCACGAACTAAAATTGTTGGCAAGACAAAAATTCTCAAATTAAACAAAAATAAAACCTGAATTTTATCAAAAAAAAAAAAAAAAAACGAACAAGCAGACATATCATACACACATAACATGAGGGGGAACACTGAGCAATTGAGCATCGTTAAAAATGCTGAAAGAAAGAAGAAAAAAAAGGTTGCAACAGTATCTGCAAATTATTCGAATAAATAAATCAAACTTTTTGGAGTAAGGACATTTTGGGCGGTCACAATGACCTCCCAACAGAGCAACCTCTATGGGGGGGGGGGGGGGCAATTTTTAAAGTTCGCCACCGGCGCTGGGCCCCCTAGCTACGCTACTGCCCAAGAGTGCGGTGTATTTCATCCAATAAATTAATTTTACCTGGGCGTTATCGTAAGCACCACTTCTTTATAGATTTTATATGCTTGAGAACCTCAAATATAAATATGTTTTTATGCTGTACATATCGACTCTGATTATGCATATCACGGCTTAAATATAATACAATTATTTTAAAGCAAAAGCCATTTTTTATCTTCTTTACCCCTTATTTTATGATTTTTTCGGACTATCCGCGATTTTCGTGATCCGCGATACCCGTTCCACCCAATTCCACGGATAATCGGAAGTGAACTGCATTTATAAAATATGTTTTCGTCTTTGTGAATGACTGAATAACATTCGCAAAATTATGCTTCTGAAAGTGATAAAAACATTGTTTAAAACATAACTTCAGTCACCAATCCCACAGTGTGTTATACAGCTTTACAAATGTTGCTCTGAGTAGCTTCATTGTAACTTTATTTACGCGACACTGTTCCACATGTTAACCTTTTCTGCCCACGTATCCTCGAGTTCATTTCATTGCGAATCGTCCTTCGTCATTCGCACCCACACCGTGCTTAATAGTTACTTTCTTTCCTTTCCACCACAATTACAAGACAATTTGTACTTCATTAATTCTTCCTTTACATGCTCTGACACGGGAGATTTCCATGAATTACTATGTAGCAAAAACCAAGGAGTCCCGATGATATCAGTATTCATCACCGCATGCGTCTGAGCATTGTCTGTTTTAAACATTCATTCTGCGTGTTACATGTTGCCACAAATGGAGTCTTAATAATTCATAAAACAAGAGTTGAGCGGCATGGAAAACGCCTTTTTAGAAATGGGACGTCGCGTGCTTCGATTTTTATTGCCGTGAAGAAGGGTTAGTGAGCCGATCGTTTCTTGGACGTGTATGGAGTTTTATAGGACCACAATCGGCTCTATCTTGGTCCACCGTTGGAGCGATGACGAAGTTTGATTACGAAGTGAGAATTATGATGTGTTTATGAGGTTGGAGCCTGAGAAAGATAGTGGGAAATTCTTGAATAAAACGTTTTATTTATAGATAAGAAAAAAAGAACTAAACCCTTTTATCAAAACTCTTGAAGACATATTACATATTCTCCTTAATTATAAAGCATATTAATGCCATATTTTCAATTTTTGAGGCAATATTTTCCTGTAGATGTCAGCTTTGGGGACGTTCATTGCATACTTGGTATTTTATGAATGAATATTAATGATATTTATGCTGAGAATTTTGTAAAATTAGCTATAAGCATGCAGCCTCAAAAGTAACACGAATATTTTACTTGTCTTAATTAGTAATTTAAAATCTGTAAGCTTATGGTGTTCAGGAGTCTAATACTAATGTTATTTTTACAACTTGCCTGTAGTTGAAAATAAAGTATTCAATTTTAAACATGAAGCATTTTAATGTGATAAGAAGAAACATTGTAACTTTTTCAATCACTTTATTTTTATATCTAAGCCTGCATCTTAAAATATTGTTTTTGACATACTTACCACCGTTTTTGATTCGCTTACTATATCAAATTCTGAATTCCGTCCTCATAGAAATCTGCAATATGGCCGGCCAACCATTGCAGCACGGTCAATTTGACGTCATCTTAAACACTGTGTTGCTGATCACTACTTTTTTTTTCTACTTATAATAATTTTATGTGAAAATATACTTAAAAATTCATTCGAAACGAAAATATCTCAAGTAGCACACTTCGTTTTTTAAAGGTTGTAAAATGGTTATTGACGTTGTAACAACCGCTTAAAAACGTTTATAAAACGTTTAAAGGTTATTTGTGCTACCTGGGATTGCTCTAAAACAAGAAATCGGTTTCAAGGAATTTAATAATGAAAATAGGAAACACTTCAATTAAATAGCCTAATTTCGCTTCAACAATTCTTCCTCAGTGCATTAGGCTGCAGTCTTAAGCAAAGATATTGTACCTGCCAAGTTTATCAAAACTGAGTTAGGGTCACCAGGCGGTTCTTTGCACCACATTTTATAAAAATACAATGTTTTAATCATTTGTGAATGCGAAATATATATTTTAAAACATCTTAGAAACTGACATATTTATCGAATAGTCGTGAAAATTTAAAAAGTAATATCTCACTTTCAGCTCAGCTGCAGATAAGACTTTGCAGTTTTACACGGTACTTAGGGCCCGTTCTCTTTCTTACGACTATGATAACTATTATTTACTTACTATTGCACACACTATTACTATTGCACACAAATACTGTTATAGACTCGACTATGAATGGCAAATGTAAAATTTGCACGCTTGTTTTTCTACTCATGCTAAAACAAAAAACCATAGAACTGTTTTTATGCTTACTATTTAAAAATTTGTGCTAACTTAATATAAAGCATTTCATCAATTCTGTACCCCAGAACCAGACTAACGTAAGTTCACTTTCGTCACTTTTCAGTAGAGGGCAAAAACGATTGTCGGATGCTTGCAAAGGATGGGACTCGCGCTCTTTTAGCGCTGCTAAATAATTGTAAAGGAATTTCTTTTCAAGAATAACGGTATCATGGGTCGATGCGGAATAAGATTCCACATACAATGGGGCAAAAAAAAAGTGAAAATCGCTATTCTTGGACTTACGTAGTTCTGATTCTGAGGTACAGAATTGTTTTCCACCGTTTATTTTCTTTCTAGCAACCGATTTTCGTTAGCTTTAATATTCACACACTCATCTATTTAAGTTTTTTGCTACATTTCCTCTTGTTTTCATGCTTGAACATTAAGAGCAATACCAACTCACAATAATTGAAGATCGTTTTTGCTAATGCCTCCAGAATTTCAAAAATAATCCTAATTCTGAGTTATGTCAAACCCTGATCCGTCTACTTAATCTTCAAATTATTACCCTCTCTGCAAATAAACAGCTTTTATTGAACTGAAAGTTTATGGTCGAGCAATAAAAAAAAATCTTCAAGGGACATAAGCAGTAAGTTCCTGATAGATAAGACTTATTTTGAATACCGCGCCTACATTGGGAAAACAACTTCTCATCTTAAATAATGGACATCCAAAGAGAGGGAAACCAATATTCGTGTTTTAAGAGAATAACGCCGCGGATTTCAAGCATAAATCTCCCGTTTATCGCAGTGGCCCAGGTAGGGGATATGCGTAGCCAATAAAAAAGCGACACTCCCTGGCCGTTTTGATTCGCCGACAGTCAGATATGAGTGTTTTATAGGCTGGAACGCAGCGTGACCCTCATGGTTCTGTCAGTATATCACGGATGTTCAAAGGTTAATGCGGAGCGCTTGGGGATGGAAGGGTTTCGGAGTAAAACAAAGAGAAATAATTGAGAGCAATTGGAAGCAAAGAAAGTGTGTTTCAATCTTTGTTTGAACTTTTTCTTATCTAAAGTACTGCATGCTATTGATACGGTGAGTGCAAAAACAACATCAGTCACAGAAATTCGAAAATTCTTTATGGAAACGAGCTGTGGGAGGCAAGATGTATGTTGATATAAAAAATCACGTCAGTCAGGTTACTAATTAGAAAGATACGGGGCCTGTTATTCGAATGTTGACCGTAGAAACAATGCTAGTATTAAGACGTTTTTGTCTCTCTCCTGAACAATTTGAAGTTCTTGACTGAACATTTTTTAACAAATTCTGAAAAAGCGTCACCTGGATCACATTGGTGGCGCCAAACTTTAAAGAGTAATATCTCAGTTCGAGTTCAATTGCAGACACCACTTTTGCATAAGATTAACATGTTTTCGCTCCTTGTTAGTTGCCAATACGTATTTTTACTTTTTCGTACTATGTACTTATATACTTCTGCTGATTTTTAGCTATCACGTTCCTGGTATATGTCGCAAAATTAAGTAAACTGCATAGTAATGATTTTGTTATTGTTTAATAATATAATATAATATTCAAGTCAATAATTTTTCATTAAGATAGTTTTTGACTATTGCCAGGCAAGCAATTATTTTGTAATTCATATCTTGTGCATTTGAAAGCTAGACATAAATTGAATCCATTTTTATGAGTTCGTTCTTTACACATTTTATTACCTTTTCATGCAAGCTATTTTCCCCTTATGCAAATGTCTTTTATTTTGGAGGAGTATCAGATGCTTTTTAGTAAGCTTTTCTGAAAGCTTTATTCACGTATTATACATGCATTTAGTTGACTTTTCATCTTTTTATGCTATGGAGCTTTTTTATGTCTTTTTTTTTTTTTTTTTGAGCACCCGGAGCAGCATCAAGGAGAATAAAATGTTGCTTTAAATTCATTTTTGAAGATTGTATATTGCTTCGCGTATTAAACACGCTATTTGTTTAATGCAATGAGTTACCGCCCATAAGCCAGGGCTATAGCAGAACTGAAGCAAATACACCCACAGTTCGGTATTGACATCCTGAGACTGCAGTTTCGTCCTTAGTCTGGACTCCTCAGTCAGGAATAGCCAATGATCGAGCTGGAGGCAAAGATCTTCTTATTGTAGCTAAGATAGCCAGCAAACTGGTAGATAAAATGAATTTATCTTACCAACGAGCATCCGCAAACCATAGTGCGGCTCAACTCGAAATTTGAAGACAAACGCTGGGTAATATGCAATGAGTTACCGCCAATAATATGGCAGAACTGAAGTAAATCCACCCACAGCTTGGTATTGACATCCTGAGACTGCTTGCTTCAGTGCTGTCATAGACATGGTTTATGGGCAGTAATTCATTGTATATCACCCCCAGGGTGTCAATGATTTAAATCAATTGATTTAAATCAGTGATTTAAATCGCGATTTAAATCAATTGATTTTTTAAAAAAATCATTGATTTAAATCACTTTTTATTTTAATCCTTAAAAAATTCTCTTGGACAATCCCAATTTCATTATTTTTACCATTTTCATTTAGAGCTTTGATTTCCATCTAAAAAATGGAAAAGTAATCCTACTCATCCCCTCTCCACAGATGCTGGAAGGTTGCAGTCCAAATAATATGTATGCACAAATAGTGCTATTTGTTGTCTAATATGTGAAATAAAGAAAATACATGCAGGTGCAGGGCAGGTGTTGCAAAGAGTGAATTGAGGGGGAGGGACATGATAGAATGTGTGTGATATGCTTTTAGTGAAAATAAAAAACAAAAACAACCAAACAGAAGATGAATTTTCTATGCCTTGCATTAGCAACTGGGGGGGCAGTCTTTATCAGTGGCTGAAATGGAACATATTCCAGCTTTAAAAAACAAAAGCAAAATAAAGAGGGGGGGGCTGAATGAAGTGAGGATTGGGTTGAGCTTCCTGCCCCATTTGATTTTTATCCTAGCTAGTAGACAGGATTATTTTCAGATTGGCTCCTAACACTTTTTTCTGGGTTACTTACTGGTGAAGCTTTACTTCAAAGGTGTTTTTGTATTTTTAAAAACTTACAGGTAAATTGTTCATAAACAAAAATTAATTAATAACTGAAATTTCTAATTTTTTTTTTTAAATCAAAAAAATCCGATTTAAATCAAAAAAATCTGATTTAAATCAAAAAAATCCGATTTTTTTGATTTTTTTAAAAAAATCATCGATTTTTTTACACCCTGATCACCCCGCCTTTGCCTTCAGTTGAGCCGCACCATGATTTGCGGACGCTCGTTGGTAAGGTAAATTCGTTTTATCTACCAGTTTGTTGTCTATCTTGGCTACAATAAGAACATATTTGCCTTCAGCTCGGTCATTGGTTATTCCTGACTGAGATAGAGCTCCTTCAGAAGTAGGCTGATTTGTCCGACATTTTGGTTCCAAGACATTTTTGGATCCAGCCTTGTTACAGGTATTTGAAACACATTAATATAATACCTGGTTGCTCTGGCGTAAAATAAATTATGATTAGTTGGATAAAGTATCATATTAGGTAGATTTTAAAAGATAACTTATTTCTCGAATTTAAAAACAGTTTATTGGGAAATGTTTCATGAAATTGGGCCTATTTTCATATTGCACTTGTTTTAAGCCTGGGATTATGAAATGTTTTTGTCAAAAAGACAAAAATAGTCAAATATCATCTATGCAGCCACAATTCAAGCTTAGCTTCCACTTTTCTTCAATGCGACATGAGTACAGATACCAGTGGCTCCACGCCCACCGTTTTGGAACCAAAATGTCGGATAAGTCAGCTCCCCTCTTATAGGAGCCTTAGACTGAGAAGTCCAGAATTAGGACGAAACTGCAGTCTCAAGATGGCAACACCAAGCTGTGGGTGTATTTACTTCAGCTTTTTGTTATTCATTAATGTACATTATTGCTTCAAGTACTTTTTGAAATTTGGAGGATATGGTAAGATCTACTTTACTGGGGAGTCCTCAAAAACCTTTACAAAATTTTCTTTGTTTATTAATGCAACATGTTTTTTCATTGCTTCATAATCTCAAGTTGTTCTTGCCTGCCATTTATCTTGCAAATAAGGACGAAATGTGTTTTGAATCAATTTTCGATCTATCTCCTTTTTCTTACTTTTATATAGTCGACTCTCGTTGTCTCGAAGGACTAGGGACCAAGAAAAATATTCGACATAACCGAAGTTCGAAACAGCGAAAATTTAAACTTAAACTTATTTCCTTTACAAGACACTCGTAGTGGTAGTTAGGAAAACACACCCACAAATGCACATAAAAGAACGAAAACTTCCGATTTTTTCTCAAGGAGTACAAAAATAGGACTCACTCATTAACAAAAAATTCATTAACAAATATCGTTAAAAATTGCTCTTTCTTTACACATTTTTCTAACAGATTTGCTCTCAGCCAAACTTCAAATGAGGAATTCAACTAGTTAAGCCTTCTCCCGGGGGTAGATAGAACACTGCACGAGGAAAATTTCTACTTACCAAACAGGGGAAGGATAAGTCATGGTAATGTTTATATTATTGATCCCTTTTCAAACTCTATTTTTATTTTCCCTTTTGTACTAAGCTCTAAAAGAGCCCCAGCAAAGAACTTATCTTTAAAAAACTGCTAAGAAAATGTCAAATAACAAGCGCATTTCAGCTTATCCCCTTGTCTGGAGTTGAGCTGGGACATACCAATTAAACTATGCCCTCAATAAAGGACCTAGTGCTAAATAGTTTATGTTAGCAAGACCATCATCAGTAACTGTATCATTAAAGATGAGTAATTAACCTTGATATTTCAATTTAAAAAATAGTTCACGCACAAAGCAATTTTAACCGTTTGCATTTAACCATTGTTGCTAAAGCTAAGTGGGGGAAAAGTCCATATCGCTGTAACTATGACAATCATCAGGGGACAAGTGCAGAGAGTGGGAAATTAATTTTACTTTGAGACGCCAGCTCTCGTTACACGGTATACTAGACGAAAAAAGGCCATTGAAAACGAGGATAATTACATCGTTGATTTAAAACACAAACTTTTAACAATTGACTTGTTTGTGGAAAACAACATAACTTTAGGTGTCCCTAATAGAATGTTTAAAGCTGTGGAAAACCATTCATCCCTCCACTAAGAAATTTATGTGAAACTAGGATTCTACCAAATAAATATATATTTACAGTATCTATCGCACTGAAATTAACCATTTCCAAATATTGCTCGTTAAATAAGTCCCATTATAAGTTTCTATCCTCGTGACAACATTGGTGAGGTGAAAACATCTTATGTACCTAATTTAGAAATTTTTTTGACTATAAACACTTTCTATTCTCTAACTATTGCCAAAATCAATTTTTTTTTATTTCACCCGTTAGCGATTGTAGGCTCAGATAAATATAAAAATCCTTAGAAGGTAATAAATTCCATACTTACTCCAGAGAAGCCTTGGTTCAAAATTTTCAATATGATTACAATCAATATTGTTGCTGCATGGCACCAAATTTTTGCAACAATGGGTTGAAAATTTAATCATTTAATGGGGAAATGACATAAAATTAACTGTTTTCCATAATAACTTTTTTAAACTAAGCTTTTTAGAAATAAATTATAGCTTATCCTGCTCCCTGTTACTGTAGCTATCTACGGTGAAAAAATGGTTAAAATCGGTTCAGTAGTTTGGAAGATTACCCCGGACATACGTTTTCAAAAGTAGTCTTTTATGTATATAGATTTCAGCTTAAAAATGTTACTCTTTTTCAATACATAGATATAAACACTTCAATTAATTACAACATGAAATTAATAACAGCACTATTCAATAATAAAAGAATAGCATACAATGAAAATTTCAGAGTAAATTTACTCATTTATACCTTTAAAAATGGGTGTATGTTCGTATGATTGTTCTTTTTTTTGTCTCAAAATGACTATTTTATTTTAATTTTGACCAGATAGCTTTTGAGCATACAAATCGATAAAATTTAATACATTTTAAAATGAGCATTTTCCAACAAAGATTACGATTAACAATGAATTAGCAATTTAAGACTCGACTACTTCATTTTAGAATGAAATAAGTTAAAAACAATTATAACTCATGCTCTAATTACCTTGGAACATTGTTGTATTATTAAGCCCTCGGGCAACGCCGGATAATAAGCTAGTTAAATAATAATAATAATAATAATAAAATAGCACACTATGAAAATTTCAGAGTAAACTTACTCGTTGATTTTCAATAAAAATATGCACTGTCATAAATAATCAACAAGAATAAACAAGAGGAATAAGCAAAGCTATACATATGTAAATTGTACTGTAAAAGCGAACTAATTAGCTATATCCCTCATATAAGATTTTCTAGAAACTTCAAACAAGTGTTAACAATTTCGCAACCCGTAAAGACCTTTAATCGCAGCATTGGTTAGCTTCATTACTTTTTCTGTTATGTTTGGATAGTAGCTCTTAATATTCTATAACATAATTTTTTCTTTTAATAATCTTTGTTTATTTTCATTTTCAGAACATAAATAAAACATTCACTTAAAAGCTGGAGGAAAAAGAGGCAATTTAATGTTGCCACAAATAAAAAGTAAATTGACATTATTGAGCGAGGTCTGTGAAAACAAAGAAAACTGAAATAAGGATGTGTGTTGACAAACAATGTTTGTGTTTTGAAAATCTGTAAAACAAGATTTTTTTTTAAAAAAAGTACCTCATCTTCTTGAAATGTAAATTGAAAGACAAAGCGGGGAAACGATATTTTGTAGACCTTCGTTGTTTTTCGCTCGAGGACAATGTAAAAGTCTATAAGTTATCCAAAATAATGGAAAAGTTGGAATTTGTTTTAGAGCGAAAAAGATACAAAGCAGAGCTTTTATTCAGAGAACAGTATCCTTTTTTCATTATTTTGGCCGAAAATCTTTACTACACATTTTCTTGAAAATCATATAGTTAGCTTATAATCGTTATCATTTAAACTTTCTTTTTAATAGGCTTTTATTAGTTTTACATGTCGGTTTGTTTGTATGTATGTAACTCTGAATAAAAGATAAAGTTTACGTCCTTTATCAATATATAAAGTTTTCTTTAGTACTATCATTAAATACTAAAGGCTAAACAACTATATTAGATTTTGATGTATTATAAGTGCATGTAGACTTAGTGGATGTTCAATAGTTTTGAGAATGTTTTTAGTTTGATAAACTCTAAAAGCATATTTTTTTTAGTTTTTTTAAACTATATTTAGGATTATTACTCTTTTTCTTTCCTTTGTGGGATGGCCATCAAGCTTTTATAACTTTAAATATTTTGATGAACCTTTTTTAAAAAGTTTTTTGGTACATTAAGTCATTTAAGGATTGTTCTGACTGAACCTCGCCACGTGCAATAATATCGAAAATATAATTCTCGGAGGCGAGTGTTTAATTAATAATAGTTCTGCTTTAAGTTGCTGAACTTTATTTGGACCAAGTTAACTTGTAAAGGAGGGGGGACGTCCTCATTCGGTACTGTTTGCCCTAGAGCCGCTATATAGACAGGCCGGCGCATCAAGCTCAAGTTCGACCACTTTGGATCCAATTCATAACTTTTACTTTCAATTTTCCATTATTGCGGAGTAGGGTTACCAGAACAAAGTTTTGGATAGTGCCAAGATTTGCCAAATTCACGTGCCGCTAATAATTGCTCACAGTGAAAACTGACCAAAACGCGATAACTTGCCAGAAAAGACAATCACTCATAAACAACCAGAAAGACATAACACGAGCTGGATCCAAAGTGGTGAAACTTAATCTTGATGCGTCGGCTCGTTTATATAGGGTCCTTAGTTTGCCCATACACAATGTCAGAAAATACCAGGGATATCAAGTTGATGCGCAATACCAGGTCAGTGATAACTTTGCAAGACGCTTTGGCAGTTAGAAAAAAAAACGAGCTGAAATTGCAACAAACCTACATTAAAATACTGTTTGTCCCACTTAAATGAATACTGTCGGTTCCCAGATCTATTATTCGATTAAGCAAAGTATTTGTTTAAGCTGGAATCTTTGACTTTGCCGTCTAATGGCACATAAATATTCGACTCCGGGATGTTTTATTTGAAAAGCGGGGTATTCGTTCATCCGTTACCCGATTAAGCTGGACTGACAGTAATACAGTTTTAAAATTATCGATTTTTTTCATAAAAACGGATAGCCATCTGGAGTTGATAAATTTATCCAGTTTATTTTAGCCTAATTAAAAATTCAAGGGTTCTTCTAAAAAGTTGTGTTTTCGAATATAGCAAACTATGTATGTAAAACAAATCTTGCGCCTTCTTGATTCAAAACATTAGTTTTTTTCCCAATGTAAAACAAGAACGTTAATATTTGCCCGTTTAAATGGTGACGTATTGCATGAAAACGCATTTTTATTTTTCTCAATGAAAAGAACTCTTGTTATTTAAAAAAATATGTATAAGTTATTTAAAATATGAAATTCGATTAGCAGAATATTCAATTAAATTTAACAGCAATTCCAATTTCAGATTGAAACCATGCAATTTGTTTCAAATAATCTTTTGCCTCAAAAATCAAATTGTGGAGAGAGAGAGAGAAAGAAAAAAGCCAAACATCTCGTCCGATGTCAATAACCCTGCTAAATAATGATCTCTGATCAAATGGTATTTTGAAGTTGTAATCTTTTGTGGAGTTGTTTCTTTGTGGAGGGACACGCACGGAGAAAAGGAATTTTGAAAAGCGGATTTAATAAAGAGAAATGGGATCTGGCAACAAAGACAAATCTCTTCATAAGGAAAGATGATTGTTATGTGCGGACATTTCTGCTTTTGTTTGAGAAAGATTCGATTTCTTTGGAGGATGGTGTGCATTGTGCGTACTTCCCGAGAATTATGATATTTGATGCAACGGGACTTAACGACCCGTTTCGGGAAGGGATGGGGATTAAAAATTCAAAAGGCGAATTTATCTAGAGGGTATTCATTTTCTGATTGGTGACATGATTTTCAAGAATAATATTTTGGGAAAGTGATGCGACCGTTTTAAAGATAAATGCATGTTTTTTGATCGAAGAAAATAAAATCAGAAAAATAATCTTTAAATTAGTTTAAAAAAACTAAAAAATACGCTTTTAGATGCACTTATAATGCATCAACATGTAATATAGTTTATATAATATATTTTAGCCTTTGTATTAATAATTGTACTAAATATATTACTTTTATATTTGCTAAGAACGTGAATTTATATTTTATTCAGAGTTACATACAAACCGAAATACTAAAATACATCAGCATGTTATATATTTTAGCCTTTAGTACTACTAATAATAATAAGTACATTACTTTTATGTATGTAAAGAACGTGAATTTTATCTTTTGTTAAGAGTTACATACATACAAACAAACTCAAACTAATAGAAGCGTATTAAATAATGAATTTTGAGCGTTTTTGAGTTGATACTTTAATTAAAATTAATATAATTTTAAATCGTTTGTAGGTTTTATAAGCCGCTTTAGTGACAAATTTTAGAAGCAGAGTTAAGTCATTGAAACTAGTATCCGCAAAGAAAAGGGATTAATTATCCTAAAAAGTTTTGGGGCATTTTCAAAACTTTTGTGAGAATCAAACCAAATCTTTGCAATAAATTCAGAAAATATTTTTCGATAAAAATCGAAATTTCCTTCCTCAAATCGAAACAGATAATATTTCGTAAGATAATGAGCCGTTTTTCTATTTTTTTTTTTTTTTTAATTTTATAAGAGTTCAACCTAATTCAAGGCGCAAACTTTGGAGAAACTATTTTAAACTAAACTTAAGTTATCAAAGTTACTCTATCAAGCGATATTCTAATCTAATAGTAGAATAGAAACACGGGCACTCTTGACAGGATTCACACAATCGAAGCAATCAAATTTAACTGCTTTCTATATATAGATATAATTGAAGAAAAAAATGCATTTTTTAATTCGATTTTTAAATAGAATGAAACGAAACAAAATATGTAGGTTTTAAGTTGAGTTTTTAATTGTTCACAGGTGCAAAATAATTTAGTTTCATCCGAGTTTTCTCGGATAATTAATTACCTGCAACACATACGAACCCGAAATAACTTGGAATGATAAGGCAAGCGCTCATTTTCTGATGAATGTGGAGTTAAACTGTCCCATATAAATAGGACACAGAGCACTACTGGAGTTAAAAAAAATCATAGTAGGATGGAACAGCTGCATTTTGTGCCTAAGTAAAATAGGACAACTTATAAAGGAAAACTATAAATCATTATATGACTTTTCCAGTCAACTTAGCTACTTCAGCCTCGTGCTTGATTCGAATCTACTACATTTACAAGAGAAGCTAGACATAATTTTACACATTTTATTTTGGCATATTCATGATATGGTATGGCATGGCATTTGATATGGTACATTAATGCCCACACACTTGTTGTTGAGGATTTCTTTTAATCCATCCATATAAATAAAACAAAGAATATGTGTGTGTGTGTGTGTGTGTGTACCTTATACAAATCCACAGCTTACGTCGGATCTAGATGAAATTTGGCAGGGAGATACTTGGTCACCCGGGAAGGATCATAGGGTGGTTTTTGAGCGGGAAAAAAGTACTGATCCGTTCGAATTTCAAATAAAGGATTTCAAAATGGCTCTGTCTAGCGAAATACTTATCGGATCTTCTCGATTGTGTCATTCGAAATAACGCAAAAAAAACTTTTAGGAAAGTTTCCTCCCGAAGCTTTTCAAAACCACTAATCGATATCTCCACCCTGAAAAGTGATATAGGCATTTTTAAATTTGAAAATATCCATTTTAAATTGGATTTATAAAAATCATTTGCACGAGCGTGAAAGAAATTAAATAGGGTGAAATAAATTATGAATGAGAAAAAGGTGTTGCCATTTTTTCTTGAACAAAAACAAATAAAATTCTGGTTTTTGCTTTAGGCTTTTCCTGTAACGGATGAATTCAAAATTTTTTTGGCGATTGATTAATTTTTCGTACTGCGTTCTAGCAAACTATTGACTTTTATTTAATCGGGACTTTTAGACGCACGCGTCACTTGACATGAAATTTTTCCTGAAGATAGATCCCGTGCAGAGCCGGGCCAAGCAGCTATTATGATATAAAGGTTGATAAAAAAAATGTGACTAAATTTACACGGGTGTAACATCAGTCGCATTTTCAGACCCCTTCATATCACACAAAAAGAAATACTCACGTCTGAAAACAAGTGGACATTAATGTACCATATCATGATATTTTAGATGAGTTTCAGATGAAATAAATTTAATTTCAACACAATGCTAAATTTGAAAGTTAAAAACATAGGCAAATTGTAATGTCAGTCACCGTGGAATATCCCTTATATTAGTTCAACAGTAAAATGCATGATAACACAATTGACAATTCTGTTTAAAACGAACCACTTAAGTAATTAAAAATTTGCAGAATCATGAGTTTAACAATCTACAATCGAGAAACATCTACCAAAACTTCACTCTGTCGCTTTGTAATGCTAGTTTCATGACCACACAATGAACAACTAATCTCAGTTTTCTCGTTCGATATTTCTGTACCTCAGAACCAGAACAACGTAAGTCCAAAAATGGCGATTTTCACTTTTTTGCTTCATTGTATGTAGAATCTTATTCCACATCGACCCATTAAAACAGTATTCTATAAAACAAATTCCTTCACAATTATTTAGCAGCGTGAAAAGAGCGCGAGTCCCATCCTCCGACAATGTATCCGACAATCTTTGTCGCCCTCTACTGCAAAATGGCGAAAATGGACTTACGTTAGTCTGGTTTTGAGGTACAGATTTTACCAACGAACAACTTCCGATATAAAGATACTTGAAAGTGGTAAAAAGTGTTATAAGATTTACCTTATATGCAACCATCGTGTTCTTTAACATACAAAAAATAATGCTAAAGAATCGACTAGCAAAATGAAAGGAATTCAAAAATTTCATTTTCTCCACTAAATCATGTTTTCAAATCTCCATCCCATAATGCTTCCTTGTCAATTCGAAACCATTTAAGTGCCCCGAAATAGCTCCATCAAAAAAACTCTCACAACATTGAAATCTTAATCCTCAGATGCCCCTTTCGCAAGAGGCCTTTCCCAAATCAGACATCTAAGAGGTGGAAAATGATCCAGAACACAAAGGAAAGTCGATTATTTCCTCAACCCCAAGGATTATTATTTTGAACATTTCTCATACTTTAGCCGCAGATTAAATTCCCGAAAACTTTCGCCAAAAATACGATTTTTGCTGTCAATGGTTAAGGCCTTAAATTTGATTCATCGGGTCTGGGAACTCGATAGTTGGATGAAGAAAAAAAAGAGGTTGGAGCAAAAATAAATAGAACTTTGATATTGAATTATTTCAAGTTATTGGATCCTTTGAAAGTAATGTGATATTTTCTGCCCCTTTGGTGACAGAATCGATGTGGCAATTATCTTGACACCTAAGAACATGGCGGAAATCAGAGACGATTAATATCAAAATCCTTCGAGAAAGATAAATACTTTTTAGGAGAATATTGTTTTTGTTTCGGAAAAGCTTTCAAAAAAAAAATTAGTCACTCCAAATGTGTGCTTTTATATATTTGATATAAACGGCCTTATACTACCGACAGCTAAAGTAAAAATGCTAATATTTGAAGTTTTGATACATTAAAAGTAGTGTTCCTTATTTCTACACTGTAACTTCACAAAGTGAAAAATCTTAAAGCGGAATTTTACTTCACGGCCGCTCAAAGGGTTTTAAAGAACGCGTATAAGATGAAGTTTCTTATATTTACATTCATTGGAACAAAATAATTACGATTGCATTCTAATCATGTACCAAACAATGATGTACTTGAAATAAACGTACATTTACTAATTCAGGTAGTTTTAAATAAAATTATATCTAAAAATACTATACTATTTATTTATATTATGTTTACTAAGCAATATAAATATGTCTATAGATTCTTCCAAAACAACATAAGAAAATATTTGAACAAAATACTAAATTTTTAGACCAACATACAAACAAAAGCAAAGGTCAGTAAGTTAGTCAAGAAAATCTCATGTTTAAGCAAAATGTGTTACTCGCTTCCTTCTCTTTATCAAGACATTTTTCAAGACTGTTCTCTTGGCCGTGCAATCCCATTTCCGAATAAGCATGAACGTTCTTGAGAATTTGAGAGAATTCAATAGAAATAAAACTCTTCGCGGAAATATAGAAGTTCCAAAAGTTCATAGGTAGTTAAAAAATTTACCAACAACAGGTTACTCGCCATTTTCTTGATTTTTTTACGAAGTTCACTTTATTAGACTTGAGAACTAACCAACTCATACAATGTTGTTTTTTTTTACAAAGGAGTTTCACTCGTAAAGAATTCGAGTTTTACCCGATTCAAGTAACTTTCTCAACACGGTTCAACAAAATATCCAGTTAAAAAACGAACAGAAAGTTCTGAACTAGTTCAAACTTTCCTCGAACATTACTTGAGCTCCCTCAAGCTGAAGTTCTTTAGCTTTGAGTTTCGTTTCAGTAGAATTCAAGCACTTGAAGTTATTTATTTATTTATTTATTTACAACACATATTTCGAGCTCGTGTACTTGGTCACACAGGACCCGTTTATGAACTCACGTCCAATATTACAGATAGTACAAGACAGATACATAGTATAGGACAGAGTTTACGCTCACGGAGAAGGAAGTTACAGCCAGAGCAAGGGCGGGAATCGAACCCGCCGTCCTGGGCTTGCTAAAGTGACGCGCAGACAAACAGCGCCGCCAGGACCCCCACTTGAAGTTTCTACGGTGTTAGTTACAAAGGTGGTGTTGTCATAAGTCAACAAAGCAGAGTACTTTGTTGCCAGTTACGGTTGAATAAAATAGCAAAGTAGAAAGTGTAGGAAACATTTTTTTTTATGGCTTCTATCAGCTACAACATACATGAGGACTGCGAACGATGCGCTTTGCCTCCTGACAATCACAGGACAGATTTACGGCACTTAGAGGATGAAATAACATCCATGGGCAAGGTGGGATTCGAACCCGCGACCACTTGCTTACGAGGAGCGTAACTACTCTAAGCCCACTTGGCCCCCTGGAAACGTTTAAAATATGAACAATTTCAAACAAGTTAAGTGTAATTTAAATCATTTATTCTTCGGAGACATTATTTACGAATCAGCCTCTTTTCGAACAAAGGGTACTCACAAAAGGGGATTATGGCGCAAGTTGTGCCATCAAAATTGGGCGGAGGAGGGGGAGTTTTTTTATGCTGATTTAATTATTTATTAATTTATTTTTTTAATTTAAATTATTTATTTATTTATTTATTATTATTTATTTATTTATTTATTATTATATATATATTTATTTATTTATTTATTATTTATTTATTTATTTATTATTATTTATTTATTAATTTGTTTATTTTGCGTGTGCTTGCTTGGAATGTCTGGAAGGGGAAAAAAGCGATTCTATTCTGCGCATAATTCGAACTTTAAAAAAATTAATAATACATAAAAAATAGTTATAATTTAAAAAATTAAATAAATAATACATAAAAAATAGTTATAATTTTAAAGGGTAAAAATAAAAATAAAAAGCACAAGAGGGCTGTGAAAAATTTTGGGGGGAATTTATAACATTGAGCTTGGCGAGGGAGAGCACCCCTGTTTCGAAAGAAGACAAAAGAAATGATTAGAAAGCATACTTTAAAAGTTTTTTTTTTACCATTGCTATTTATTACGGTACTATTATCTATCTATTATGGTACTAATTGCTTTTTTTATTATGATACTAGTAATGCAATATTACTAGCACTAGCTTCACGTGCATCAAAGAACAGCAAAACATAGCGCCTTGCCTACGCATAAGTTCACAGGAAAGATTTTTTTTACAAAAAGAAGGAAACAAGTCGGCTACCTTGTCTAGTGGTTAGAGAAGTCTGGAACAGATGGCGAGGTTCCGGGTTCGAGTCCTGGCTCTGGAATGGATGTGCTTTATCTCTGCTCTCCTAGTCCTTCCTTTGTGTGAGTGTTGTGGTGGATGTAGTTTGGTGTTGTGGTGGAAAATAGTTTTGAAGTCAAAATAAGGGTATTTAGTGCACTATAAACTTTTGATATCCAAAATAAATGTACCTTTATATAAAATAATCAAAAATGGGGACAAGCAACAAAACTATTCTGTGATCACAGAATTTCAACATGGGCGAAGCCTTACAAGGAGCACCAGAAAGTAGTTATTCACACAATCAAACTCAGCACTCATTCATTTTTTTTTAAATAGCAAACAAAGCTGGCAAAATACACAAATAAAATTTACAAGTATATACAGTACATTACTTTCATACCAAATTTCTCTACATTTCAATATTCAGTATCTCCATAACCGAAGTAACTTTTTACAAGTACCATACCTGAAATATCATCCCAACAATTTTCAAAGATTTGAATATCAGAAAAGAACAGCAAAAAACACTAATCGTTTTCTATTTTGACCAGCTGAAAGTCAGATGATTCCTTTGTTAGAAAAAAAGTGTTCAGTCTATTATTATTGGCTCTAAAGTCCAAGTTATCAATTTTTAATCTGAAAAAAAATTCACTGCATTGAAGAATGCTTCACATCATCCGAGTGGATAGCCAGGAAATATAAACATAAGCTAAATCATCCTTCAATAGAAAAGCAGGACATCAGGATAGGACAAGGAGACGGGTTTAGCAGAGGGCCCTAACCCGAAAACACATCAGAAAGACATCCGTCCATGTCATCCAGGAAATCACATCAGACAAGCTCCATCGGACACCTAAAAGCAGTAGAGGTGCGCCAACCTCGATGAGCAAAACAGGAACGCAAGAGTACTGTTAGAGTCCTCCAACAAGTCACTGACAGGATGCGGTGACCTCAAACTCCATCAGACAACAGGCTTTCAAACTAATCAAACTAAAAAAACTAATAAAACTGCATGAAGTCATGAAAAAAAAAAAACTTTTTTTTTTTTTGAAGAACTGATGGGAGATAGATAGGCGTAGTTCATTTTTTTCTCTGTCTGAGCTGGTAGGGCGATCTAGGTCTACTGTTTGACAAGCACTTCTGTTGATCATTCTGAATTAATTCAGAGACTTCCGGAGAATTTAATTGTATTTCCGATGACTCATTATTATTATTTGGAATTCGAAGATTTTCAGTTGATGTTGATGGAATCCCATTTTCAACAGATATACTTGGTACTGAATTTTCCATGCTAACTGGATCATTTTGAACCAGTTCTTGTCTTCTTCTTTGTATTTTTACGAGTCGATTTACGTGCACCTTGGTGACTGGAGCGAACTTATTATTTAGAGTTTGTATCAATACTTAATACTTGAGATATTTGTTTCTTGCAAAAAAATGGACCACTTACTGATGGTTTGAATTTATTTTTTGAGCGTAGATAAACAATATCCCCTGGCTTAATATTATGTGGTCTGCAATTTAAATTATGTTTTTCATTGTGTGCTAATTTCTTGCCAACAGAGTTTTCATAAACTCTCCGATAAACAAACTGCATTTGCTCCAAAATTTTGTGTAATTCAAAAGCTGAATCTAGAGAAGGGTTAATGTCGAAATTAACAACATCAGTTATTAGAGAAAGTTCTCTTCCAAAGTGAATAAGGTTTGGTGAAAATTCTATGGTTGAGTGAGTTGAGGCGTTATAACATGCTTTATGAACGTCCACCGCATAATCAAAATCTAGTCCTGCAGCTAGTAATGCATTTATGGAGTTTTTTAAACTTAAATTCACCCTTTCGCTTAAACTATTTGCTTGTGGGTTTGCACTGCTGGTATGTCTTAATTGAATATTAAATAACTGATTAAATTTTGCAAATAATTCACAATTGAACTGACGACCAAGATCTGTCAACACAAGTTCAGGTCTACCAAACATCGTGATGTACTTGAAGACTGCCCTAGCTACAGAAACCGCAGTGATGTTATTCAACACATATAATTCCAAGTGTCAGGAGAATGCATCTATAATTGTTAATATATACTTTCCATTTGAGAATACGCCCACGATATCCATTGTAATTAGCTGTCCGCATTTATATGGAGAGTAAGTTTCCATTAACTGCGCCTTTTTCAAGCGATGTAGTTTCACAACAATGCATTTAGTACAGCTAGCACAATAATTCAGACAATCAACATACATCTTATCCCAAAACAGGTTTTTAGAAAGAAAATCGTAAGTTTTTCGTATACCAAATGAGAGTGGTGGGCAATGCTAAGAGCTTTTGGCTTTAATGCGTCAGGTACAACAACTTTCAAATTTTCTTGATCATTTTCTGATAAATTATCTTTGCAATACATCAAGAGTTGAGTGTGAGGATGAATACAAAATTTCTTGTGTTTATCTGAAGCCACACGATTCAGAATGTTATTATAGATACCCGATAATTTTTTATCTTTTAACTGTTCTTTTAGGAAAGTTGCGTTGGTTATTTCAAGCAATGCATCTTTTTCTTCACTAAGTACATTCAATACATTAATACATTGGTTCAAAACAGTACTAGAATTCAGATTAGATAATGAAAAATCAGCTTCCTTTTCTATAATTTCTGGAAAAGTCTGATCAGCTTCAGTAGTTATGTCGACTACCGGATTAATTCGAGTGTCACATAAAATTTCCTTATTAGATGTAATATCAATTGTATTTTTTGAAAAATCAGTCCTACTTAAATAATCACTAAGTAAATTGTCACAGCCTTTAATGTGTAAAAATATAAATGAAAATTCACTAATTGCCATAAGCCAACGAGTTGTTAAGGATGCAGGGGAAGAAGTCTTTTTGTAAAATTTTAAGCTTTTAGCGTCGGACAAAATGTAAAATTGACGATTGAAAATATAACTTTTGAACGCTTGTAATGTTTTTGCAATGGCCATCAACTCCAATTTGATTGCAGGATATTTAGTTTCAGCCGGTAATAGCATTTTGCTAAAGTACGATATAGGTACGAATAAATCATTTCTCTTTTGCATAAGCACACCCGAAATAGCAAAGTTGCTAGCGTCAGTATTTACATAGAAGTCATCATTCCAGTTTGGTTGAGATAAGAATGGTTTCGTAAAAAAAAATTGTTGCAATTTTTGAAAATTTTCGTTTACGGCATCATTCCAAATAAATTGTCTCTTTGGATGCGTCAACTGATTAAGAGGTTGTATCAAGTCAGAGAAACAAGGAATTAAAGTTCTATAATAGGAACAAATCCCTATGAATTTTGTTAATTGACGTTTTGTCTTCGGTGTCGGAAATGACACAATTTTCTGGATGTTTGATGTTACGGGCAATATTTTATTTTTGGAAATGTTAAATCCCAGATAGTCTATGTTTTCAACAAACCATGTGCATTTCTTCGGATTGATGGTGACATTAAATTCACGGAGAACTTTGAATAATGCTTTTAACTTGTCTAGCATCTCATCTCTGGAATTACTTGCTATGACAAAATCGTCTTGGAAGGCCATTATGGCTGTTTTACCAGTAGCTTGACATATAATGTCCGCAAGATGCTAAAAAATTGAACTGCATGTACGTGCCCCATATGGCAAACGACAAAAAGAGTAAGCACCCCAAGGTGTAACAAACGAGAACTTATCTCTGACATGTTCTGGTAAATTAATTTGGTGGTATGCCGCATGAAGATCAATCGTGGTAAAGTATTTGTATTGCGACAAAGAATTGATGATATCTTGTACTTTTGGCAACGGATAGGAAGAATGAGCTATCAGTGAATTAATCAGTCTAAGATCTAAGGCTAGACGATATTTTTGCACACCTGAATCATCGGTTCGTTTCTTCTTCACGAGCAACGCCGGAATCCCCCATTCCGATAATGAATGTGTGATTATATTTGCTTCTTTGAGTTCATTAATTTGTTTTTGAGCTTCAGCTTGTAAATAATAAGGAACAGGATAAGGTAAAGTTCTAATCGGGTATTCATGTAAAAATTTAAAATCAGCATTTACTCTATCAGTATGTCCAATTGACTTAAGCGAGTTAGAAAAACATTCAGTGTTTTCCTTCAATAAATTCTGAAACAATTTCAGTTCATTTCCTGACAAATGACTTAAGTCAAAATTTTTCAAATCAAACTCTTTGCGACGCAATTCAAGAACTTCAGCAGTTGCCTGAATAAAATTCACATCAAAATTCTCATTAGGAACATCAATTTCCCTAATGTCCTCAATGTATGCCAATGAACCAATTTTTTGGTGTTTGTTTACATGTATTCTGTGTTTTGTTTTATTTTCAACAAAACATAAAAGTTAGTTCTTTTCTTTTTGTTTTCAATTTTCTGAGTGGATAAATCAATTTTGATGATTTGCTCATCAGCATGTAAATTTTCAACAGAGGTATTTAAACCGAACACAAATTGCTGTTCCTTAATTTCTTCCTCAACATATACCTGAACATATGCATTGGAGTCTGGCTCTAACAAAATTTTGTTACATGCCCTTACAACTTCAATACCCATATTATTTACTGGTTGAGATGAGACGTGATGAGTATCATTGTTTACAAATAATTCAGAATCATCTTTCAAAAGTGGAAAGTGTATGCCGTCATATATCAAAACATTTTTAGTTGTTTGAATGGACATATTATATTTGCAAAGAAAGTCATAACCTAGAATGGCTTTATAAGAAGATTCCTCTCTCATATTAATTGTAAAGAAGTTTTGTCTGAAAAATTGATTTTCAATTTTGAATGAAAATTCAACACAAGATATGAAATCAACTTGAGAGTTAACAGTGGAAATTGTCAATTGCCGAGATAAAAATTTATATTTTATTTTATCTTTAAATGTCTGAAAAGTAGCGTGATTCAAAATTGAAATTGTGCTACCAGTGTCGCACAGACATATTAAATCCTGAGTACCAATTCGAATTTTGATGAGCGGTAACTTATTTGACAAATAATTTTGATCACTATTATCACTTGAACTCAACACAGCAGACGGAATAAATTCCTGAGCCTCCGGTGATAGTGTAACAACAGTTTGTTTACATTTTAATGGAGAAGTTTGTACTGAGGAATGTTTCGACAAAACAATTTTTCCAGTAGATTTTTGTTTAGGTACCTCAACATTTTTGTTATAACGAACAATTTCTCCTTGTGAAAGCATTGTATCAGTGTACAAAGTCGGATTACCAGCGAAACCATGACATTGCTGGGGTTGAATGTTGTTTTCAGAAAATAAAGATCTTGGTTGACACCCATAATTTTCACACTTGGATAATACATGACATTTGTGTTATTACTACCCAGTGGCATCCAATGATTACACTCCTGTGTATTATTATCATGTGTTCCCCCAAAAAGACTTTTTGGAGACGACTGTGTACCTTGGTCATTATAGTTAATTTTATGTTCTTTTTGACGACCAAAAGAGGTGTCCAACAAATTCGAAACATGTTTTTGAGCATTGTTATCATATTTATTTTGTGCATTATCCTGCCAAATATGATCTGTATGCTGTGGTCTACTAGAATTACGAAAATTGTAACGCCTAGAATCATTTCTAGAATTATCAGAATCATATGCAAAATAATTTCCACGAGAGCGATCACGAAGTGGTACAAAATTTGCATTTTCATTTCTAAGATTATAAAAATTGGAGTTTGTAGAAAAATTTCTACTTTGATTCTGCCTACGAAATCGAGTATTTGAAGCAATAGCTTTCTTAAATAAGAAACAATTCAGTCTAGTATGACCCACACGATTGCAAAAATAACAAACAATTTTTCTAGACGTTGATCTCAAGTTTCTTGTATTTCTGTACCGTGTACTTGAAGCATATATGTTTTCTACTTCATTATCTTGTTTGTTTACACTATCTTGAATTACATCATTGTTTTCAACTAATTTGTTCTTCAGTTGTTCTTCTAACAATTCAATTTTGTTTTCCAATGTACTGACATGTTCCTCAGACAATTTGTCAGAATCGTAGGATTGTACAGTGTACATAAGTTCCTGCATAGCATTGACATTATTCACAGCATTATCAAAAGATGTTATTTTTAGTTCAAGAATTTTAGCACGAAGATCCCGATCAATGCAAGAAAGAAATTTTTGTAGACGAATTTCATTCAGAACATCAGTATTTTGTACATCAAAAACAGAAGCAGTAATGAGTTGAATTCTGTGTGCCAAATTAAGTATCGATTCCGAGGAATCCTTTCTAATGGAATGAAAATCTCTCATTGTGTACTTTTGTTTTACGGGCTTAAAGAATGCCAACAATGCATCTGTGATTGTGTTAACTTCGGTTGCACGACGCAACTCATGTGTTTCAAGAACAAATTTTAAGGCGGCACCCATCAATTTGCTTTTGAGATAAAGAATCCCTCTTTTGTTATCCCATTCATTTATGCTTATAATGTCTGTAATTTGTTCAATGAAATACTCCACTTCACTTGGATCTCCCGAAAACGAAGTCACGTTGAGCAAAAATGGAGTTTTGTTTTGCGAATCCATGTTACTTGATGATGCTTGATGTGTAACTGAATTTATGTTTGTGACTTTGTTCCCCGTTTGGTTATTCTGTATTGCCTGACCACCATCAGCTGATACTTGTTTTCTACGAGCCATGATGATTTTTCAAAATCAAAAGCAATTACAGAAAAATGCACTCAAAAATTTTTTTTTTCAAACTAACGAATCCAAAAATTTCAATTTTGGTTCGAATCCTGGTCGAGGCGCCATAAACTGTGGTGTTGTGGTGGATGTGTGTGTGTAAAAATATCGCAAAATTTGTACTCACATAATTCCTCGGGGCTGACATCAACATACTAATCTATTGTGACTAATTCCATTAGAAACGAAGCACGAGAACAAAACATAATCGAAAAAGTAGTATCCATTTTATTAACAATGTTCGCACTTTATGGGAGACATTTTGCATCAAGTGTTAAGAACACTTGATGCGTCCACACACATCAAAAACTCAAGCTCAACTGAAAAATCTCCAGAAATTTACCACGCTAGAAAAACAATGACAGTTGAAAAAGAATGTTCTGGAACATTCCAAAAGAAAAACCGTTACGCCTTGCACATATAACATCAAAACAGTGGCAGTTAGACTTCGGTATAAAGTGGAACAAATTAGCGTGAACAGAAAGGCTATTTTTAGCCCAGCCAAGCATTTCTCTTTTTTTTAAACAGGCAAGGAAAGTGAATTATTTGGAATCTTTTGTGATTTGTATTGCAAGATAAATAAAATCAAAGAAAGTGTGGGATGATTAATACCACAAGTGTGTTATTGTGCTATGAATGGCTGCCTACTTTATAAATGGGTACCTTTGGCATGCAGCCGGCAGAGTGCTATAGTGGTTAAGACGCTGGCCTCTTACGCCCAAAAGATCGGGTTCGAACCCGGCTCCAGTCCGTGGATTTTCATGATGCAGAAAATCAACAGCGTCCATGTCGTATGATTATGCGGCATGTTCAAGATCCCTCGAGTACTTGTTTGGCTTGTAGTATCTCTTGGCAAAATTAAATTCCTAGTGCAGTTTCGCATCAAATAGAGCTCAGGTGCCTCCATCTAGTGGAGAAACTGGACGTCAAAAATACTTGTGGCAATGGTATCCTGCCGATGGTAGTGCCACATGAAAGAGTGGAGCACTAAAGCGCAGTCCCATTTGAAACAAACAAACAAACAAACCTTTGGCATGTGTCTACTGTGGAAGTCGGATTTCACGCCAAATGAAGGTGCAGGTGGAAAAGTGTAGCAGCGCACCCCGAATTGCCACCCTACTGTCTGATCCTCTTAGATAAAACCTTCCGTGCATTTACGCATGCGTCAGGTCTTCTCTGATCTTATCAAAATAAGGGTGATAGGTAAGATAATAGGGATCACGTGGGCCTAGAGGTAGAGTACTGTCTTCGTAAGCAAGTGGTCGCGGGTTCGAATCCCGCCTTGCCCATGGATGTTATTTCATCCTCTCTGTGCCGTCAATCTGTCCCGTGTTTGTCAGGAGGCAAATCGCATAGTACGCAGTCCTCATGTATGTTGAAGCTATTGGCTTTTGGGAGAAGGTAAGATAACAACAAGGGGAAGAATAATAAAAAGCTTTTCGAGTCGCATCGCACAACGTGGAACGATGCTAGTTTCAAATACAGTACAGAACCTTTTATCCGGGAACCAAAATACCGGGAAACCAAAAAACCGGCAACATTTTGTCGATTTTTCGACCAGTTTTTAAACTACGCATTTTCGGCAATTTCTAAAAAATGAAGAGTTTTTTTTTTCTTTTGAAATACCTAAATGAATATGAATGGTTTCTTCATAAATACCATATAAGTGGCATATAGCTCAGAAATGTTTAATATTGTAATATCTATAAGCACTTCTGGATCGTTTTCTCTTCAGATTTTAATATGCATTACCATTTGTTATAGTAACTTGGGTTTTATAAACAACTGGCAAATATCGCTTCGTAGCGATTCAGAAAACCGGGAAATTCAGTTATCCGGGATAGCTGTGGTCCCAAACATCCCGGATAATTGGTTCTCTACTGTACATAGTTTAGTTGAATATGTAAAAAGGACATAGCAAATGCAAGTGTGAAAGTGAACACTTCAGAAAGTTATCACCCACAACCCATCTACCCTTTTTAATAAGTGGAACTGTTCGCGAGTGCTAGGCACGGATTTCATGAACAGACAGTAGCTGGCACAAGACATTTAACAGCAACAACAACAAAAAACGCATGCGCCGTCATCTTGCGCGCATGCATAGAAGGAACTCCGCTGCAAAAAAAAAAAAAAAACGGTGACGCACACCTGTCCGTCGGAAAACGCATCCTTGGAAACCAGGCCTTATGCGTGTAGCCGATAACTCTGAGACGGTGGGTTCGACTCCCACCCTCGCTCCGGATGTCCTTTGTGATGTAACTATTTCATACATTGTCTGCAGAAGATATATGCAATAAAAATCATGCGTAATGGAGGCAAGACACTAGATTGTAGTCCTCATCAAAAACCTGGCCAAAAACCTGTGGGCCTAGAGGTAGAGTACTCTCCTCGTAAGCAAGTGGTCGCGGGTTCGAATCCCGCCTTGCCCATGGATGTTATTTCATCCTCTCTGTGCCGTAAATCTGTCCTGTGTTTGTCAGGAGGCAAAGCGCATAGTACGCAGTCCTCATGTGTGTTGAAGCTGATGGCTTCTGAAAAAAAAAAAAAAAAAAAAATCTTCCAAATCTTGAATGTATATAAAAGTGGCAGGATTTTTCTGTAATTTTATGATTCCTTGAAGTGACTCTAGTACTCTCGTATAAAAAAAAATCCAGTGAAATTTCGCATCATGAGAGCGCAGGTACCTCGACCTGGTGAGGAACAAGGAGTCAAAACTATCTGTATCATTGACATCCTTAAAGTAATTGATGCACATGAAAAAGTGGATATCATATTACGGAACCGCACTAAATGGCAAGGCGCTGTACGTCCTGTTGGAAAGGCAAAAAAGAATAGAAATCAACTCATGTTTCATTTATTATTATTCTTCTTGACATTATGTATAGGTTTATTAATTTCTCTGTTTAATGTCTTTAGCAGAAATGAAAAAAACTTCACCCTCATTTAGTGGAAGGATAAGGGGAAAGATAATGTTTTTTTCAGGAAAGATAATTAACATCCTCATTCACCAGTCAATTCAAACTCCTGTCAGAGACTTATACCGTCAACTGAAGCTTCTTCAATCAGTAAGAAGGTTAACTCGACAGAGAATCTATTTACTTTATTTTTATTCCTCAACTTTATCTTTTCACAAAATAAATAAAATTAGTGAATAAATAGAAAAACTAATAATAATAACAAATTATGCAATAAAAGTAACCAACAAATTTAAATTGTTCGTATACATATTTGGAAGTGCAATTTGAGCTTTTTTAGAAAATTTTAATCAATGTTTGCAAAGTTTTTCGCTTGGTCTCAACATTGTAGTTTTTTAAAGACTATTTTAAATCTACTTTGAGAGGACTACAATTATTTTAGTCTATCTGAAGAATATTCTCGAGAGTCGTCATTACAAAAAAAACAAAAAAAGGCAATCCTTCTAAAAATTGGCGTCAACCCTAGGGATGCACCGATTAATCGGCAGTACCGATTCATCGGTCATAATTGGCCACTTTGTCGATTAATCGGCGAATTTTTTAAATTTTTTATATTATCTTTTAAAGTATACCTTCACCATGAAACTATGATAATTTGTTTTATGAACAGTAAATAAATGTAATTTTCTGAAATCCTTACTATAACATACAGTATGAAATTGTGTACAGAGTAAAAACAAAACAAATAGTTCATAGAAAACGTAAAACTGATTGGAATATTAAAAGATAACCCTCTGCAAATTCCTGAAATTTTAAGTTGGAATTCAAAAACATGAATATTTCATTTCATTTATAATCAGTCAAATTTTGCTGATCAACCGGCGGAAAAGATGTTTTAAATAAAATTAATTCAACGATTTTTGAACACAATATTACGTTGGATAAATTTATAAACAAGAAATGAATAATTTTCTGCAAACAAGAATTACACGTTTTACGAAAGTGTAATGAGTAAAAACAAAACAAATAATTCAAAGAATGAAATACAAAATAATAATAATAATAATAAATTGCCTCTCAGTTGATATAAATGATTTAATAATTTAATATTCCTATTCTGAATAAATCTACACTTATAGACAATGTTGCAACATTTTTCATGTCTCGATATTTTTCTCTTTAGCTTATTGCTTTTAATAACCTCTAATTTCAAAGACAAGTCCTGAATTAAATGGCTACTTATAGTTGAAAATTAAATTTAAATTAAGAACACCCTAAATTAAAGTGCTCATCACAGTTCCCCCCCTCCCCCCATTTGTTTTAATAACTATTATGTCTAGTGTGTTAATGTAATTTTATTTAAAAAAATATTTTTAAAATTTCAAAGGAAGTTGATAAAATTTTGAAATCATTTAACATGGAAAAATTGAGAAAAACAAATCTTTTGTCAAAAACAAATAAGTAACCATTTTTAAAAATCGGAATTGTATTAGAAAGGGTAAAAACAGTGAGGGTGAAATTGGTAATCTATCTATATATATAAAGATGACGGTGTTCGTTTGTCTGTATGTTTGTAACCGCTGGCCAGAAGCCCCCGCAGCACCCACAGACCTGAAACTTGGCTCAAAAATTCGAACGTACCCCGCCCTCGTGCACCTCGAAGCCCAAATTTTTAATTTCGAATTAGTTATTTTTAAATTAATTAATTAGTCTCATTTTTGGTGTATCCGCCATAATTGAGGGGGGAAAACCTCCCCCCACCCCAAAACATTATATATCGTTGGAAAGGGTTTTTTTTTCTCAAAAAGAAAAGTTTTAGCACGTTTCTGTACGTTAATTAGGACAGGAGATATTAATTAATCAAATTTAGTCAATTTTCAAGGCCTAACTCTACGCAGAACTGAAACACTAGAGCCATTTTCCTGATCAGCTGCTCTTTTGTCCCTGAAGTTACTTTGTGGTTTAAATTTGCGTATAGATTTAAGCCTTGAAAATTTATTCAATTTGATTAATTAATATCTCCTGTTACTTACTTAACTTTCTGTCTCTTATGTTTATTTGGCGAATTGATTTAAACTTTAACATGACTTTAAGTGGAATTTAAAAGGTTGTGGAGCGCATTTGAACTAAAGGATATAATATTTTTTCTTCAGAGGAGGTTAAAGTGAATTTAAATTTATTAAGTTGACTTCCTCAAAATTCGGGGTTCCCGAAAATGTCACAATGGAACTATCATTGTTAAAAATTTAGGGATGGCTTATCAGTTCTTCTTCGCATTTGGCGTCGTAAAGTTTGGCGACAATCAGGAAATTTACCAAACCTCCCATCCAGTGAAACACTACTTTCTCCAACTCAAAGAAAAATAAAACGGTCTGGGAAATAACAGTAGTTGTTTGCAGTTTAAAGCGTATTTCATTGCATGTTTAAAACATGTATTTAATGCCGCCATCACTAAATTTTTCATAATAATAGTTCCATTCTGACATTTTCTGTAACACCGCTATTCAGTTAACCGGGAAATTTTCCAAACTTCCCGGCCAGTGAAATCTTGATTATTTGAGAGTCACTGTTAGATTGTAATCACTTCAAAGAGATGGTACGAAAGACAATTATATTTCTTTCCTTTTAATGTTCACATTAAAATCATGGAAGAATGGTTGTAGCTGATCTACCTGATACAATCGGTTCCCTATGTTAATAAATTTAGATTTGGCGACCAATTTTACATTGAAATTACGGTTAAATCGGTGAATTATATTAAATTTCAAGGGAAATATTGCTGTGGTCGTTGAGAGTTTTCTAAAATCTTGGCTCTACAGTTGTGTCAAAAGTTCCATTGAAACGTAAAAATTTCGCTAAAAATAAATAAGTTAAGTCACACACACACATATTCACGAAAAGAAGAAAAGTCTTAAGAGTGAGTTAAACTTTATTTAGTTAACTTCCTTTACATTTATTGCACGGGCATCGTCGTGCGGGTACTGCTAGTATATATATAAAGATGACGGTGTTCGTTTGTTTGTTTGTTTGTAACCGCTGGCCAGAAGACCCCACAGCACCTACAGACCTGAAACTTGGCTCAAAAATTCGAACGTATCCCAGTAAAATGCACCTCGAAAGCCAAATTTTAAATTTCGAATTAGTTATTTTTAAATTAATTAATTAGTCTCATTTTTGGTGTATCCGCCATAATTGAAGGGGGAAAACCTTCCCCCACCCCATAATATTATATATCGCTGGAAAGGGGTTTTTTTCCGAAAAAGAAAAGCTTTAGCACGTTTCTGACCGTTAACTCGGGAGGACGCGCGGGGTCATTTTATGACCCCAAAGCAATTTTCTAACTCCACTTTCAAGATAACTATGCACCAGTTTACTCCTTTCTTCTCAGTAGCTGAGTTTCTACCCCCCATCCACCTTTTGTTACTAATTCGGAGGTATTTCTGGCATTTGCATTCAGCCAAGAGACGTTTGGTCAGTTACTGGGGTCATTCTATGACCCCGCGCGTCCTTCCGTTTGCTTGACAGATCAACTATTTCGCCTGCCTGATACGGTCAGTTCGTCACTTTTTTTTCAATTAAAAGAATTTTGTACTTTGAAACAACAATATAGAAAGTAATCTTTATGCTGATTAGTAAATACATTTCTTAAATCCTTTTTGGAGGGAAAAATGATACCGAAACAAAACTTATTTAGAAATTGAGCAAATAAAATGAAAGGGACACTTATTCAATTAAATTATCATCTCCCTTTCATTCAACCAGTGTAAAAAGAATTAAAATTATGATAAGTACAATCAAAGTAATATTTTGTTTATGTTCATACATGCGGTATAAAAATACAAGGGGAGACAAATGAAATCAAGTAAGTAAATTATTTTCGATTAAAGCTTGAAACATTTCAAATATAAATTTATCAGTTTTCTTTAAAAACATCAATTCTAGAATGATAGTTGTTATAAATATTGTAAATTGTATAAAATGTAATAACCCGCAAAATTTATATGAGCTTTGTGTAAAAAATATACGTTCCATACCTTTAAACAGAATTGCGGAAGAAAGTTAGTTTGCGTAGCACATTTTTGTCTAAATGATAGGTTTCAATGTCTGTAATTGTGCTGCAATATAGTTTTAAGAAAGAAATATTAAAATATAAAAGTTTTCAACTGTGTAGGAAAGGAGTTAGGGTTCATTCAAAGGTTTGGGGTCATTTTATGACCCCGCGCGTCCTAACGTTCGCCTCGGCGACGCGCGTTCTCCCGGGTTAATTAGGACAGGAGATATTAATTAATCAAATTAAGTCAATTTTCAAGGCTTAACTATGAACGCAATACTGAAACACTAGGTCCATTTTCCAGATCAGCTGCTCTTTTGTCCCTGAAGTTACTTTGTGGTTTAAATTAATTAAATTTATTTAAGCCTTGAATATTTAATTAATTTGATTAATTAATATCTCCTGTTACTTACTCAACTTTCTGTCTTTAATATTTATTTGGCGAATTGATTTAAACTTTAACATGACTTTAAGTGGAATTTAAAAGGTTGTGGAGCGCATTTTAACTAAAGGATATAATAATTTTACTTCAGGGAGAGTTGGAGTGAATTTAAATTTATTCAGTTGGATTTCTTCAAAATTCGGTGTTTTCGAAAATGTCAGAATGGAAGTATTATTGTTAAAAAAATAGTGACGGCTATTCAGTTACTCTTCGTATTTGGCGTCGTAAAGTTTGACCACAATCGAAAAATTTACAAAACCTCCCCGCCAGTGAAACACTACTTTCTCCGAATCAAAAAAAAAGAAAACGCTCTATTAAGGAACAATTGTTGTTTGCAGTCTAAAAATTATTTTATTGCATGTTTAAAACATGTATTTAATGCCGCCATCACTAAATTTTTAATAGTTCCATTCTGACATTTTCGGTAACACCGCTATGCAGTTCTGCCGTGGGCAGGTAAACGGCAGTATCTGCAAAAATGAGTTTTCGAGATATTTGAAGAAACGCGTTTTTGATTTCCCACAAAGATCAATAAAACATTGAACTTCGAACATAGGCGATACTATATGTTTATACCGATATATTTTTTGGGTAATCGATTGAATTTTGATTTTGCAAGTGCAGAGAGAGGTAAAGCAGATACTGCCGTTTACCTGCCCTTTTCACTCTAATTGTCATGCGGAATTGACTGGCAGTCGGCAGTAACTGCACAATATGCTACTAAATGTCCAGTACTTACATATTTGACAACATGCGGAGTAGATATGTTATTACGAAATATATTATTGCATTGTGAATGATATGTTTTATTTAAAAATATACATGAATACCGTGTATACACTTGATATAGATTTAATATAAACGAAGGCGAAATATAATTAAAAATATAATGAAACTATTGTATTATGCAAAATATGAAGCAAAGCTTGATGATTCTTCAGCCATTTTAACTTCCTTTTACTTAGTAAAGGAAGTATTGTGATCATAAAGAAAATTTCACTCAAAATTCGGCCTATATTTTGATTCTGCTCACCCCCAAATGAATGTTGAGTAGTTTTTCGACCTATCAGAACGTGCATATGAACCTACTAACATATAAGCAGGCGAAATATCCTTTTCGAGCATGCCCCAGTTAATTACGACGAGTTTTCTCGTGACGTCTGTGTATGTACGTATGTATGTGCGTATGTATGTATGTATGTCGCATAACTCAAAAACTATATGCCGTAGAAACTTCTAGTTTGGTATGTAGGCTCTGAGGGTGGTCTAGTTGTGCACCTCTCCTTGTGGTTGCATTCAAATGTTCCCAAGGGGGTCTTTTACCCCTTTGTGGGATAAATCAATGTTAATTTCAATGCAGATTGAGTGATATGATTTGGTGCAACCGTTTGGAGATACATCGCCAAGTTTTTGTCGCTAAGTGTTTGCCGCCAACTTGGCGACAAATTTGGCGAAAAAATTATTATTTTTTTTTAATTTGGAATCAATTTGGCGCTATTGGGCACATTTTGCGAAAAATTCACTGAAGCAGGTTAAAATCGGCGATATTTAGAAAATAAATCATTGTAAAACATTATTTTGCATTGATTCGTGACAAACTAGAGGTGTAAATGTTTGAGTTGCTATCTTGCTCACTCTAATGCACTATTTCAACACTTGAAGCATTTATTATGGAATTTAAACGTGAAAGGAAGTATTGTGGCGTTCACACCAGATGTTTTAAAATTACTACAAATCAGTTAATGCTTTGTACTTTGCATCAAAACAAGAAATCACTTTGAGAAAAAGAGCGCTTGAAATGCTTGTTGTGCTGACCATTTTTTTCATAGTGCTATTAAAAATGCAACAGCTAGGGATTAAACTGCAGATTTATCGTCTGTTAGTATGAAAGCAACTGTAATTAAAGGAAAACAAAACAATGTAAATAAAATCATTTCATTGCTGCATTTTTGTTTATCGTCTGCCAAGTTTGGCTTGTGTATCTTTAAATCATGAAAAATATTGCCCGCTAGTGGAGAGAAACTTTATTTGAAAGAAAAAAATCTGGTATGGACCCCACACTACTTCTTTTTACGTGTAAATTTCTTAGTAGATGCCTTAAATGTTAAAATAGTGCTTGGAATGAGCAAGATAACAATTCAAACATTTACGCCCCTAATGTGCCACAAAACAATGCAAAAAATGATTTACGACGATTCAATTTCTAAATATCGCCGATTTTAGCATCATTCAGTGGATATTTCGCAAAATACCGCCAATAGCGCTAAATTGAGCCCAAACTCATAAAATAATTTTTTTCGCCAAATTTGTCGCCAATTTGGCGATATGTCACCAAGTTGGCGACCAAAAGCTTGGCGATATATCGCCAAGTGGTAGCGCCAATTTATATCACCTAAGTCTGCATTGATATTAACACTGATTCACCCCAAAAAGGAATAAAACACCCCCTTTGGAACATTCAAGTGCAACCAATGACCTCCCGTGACCTCCCATTAGGGCACTCCTACTTTCGCTCAGTGTAGGTACAAAGGAAAACGGTTTTTGCGGCTTGATGCAAGTTTTGCACAGCGATTCAGATTATGTTCATCCTGCAGACATGCAGATACTGCCGTTTACCTGCCCACAGCAACGTAAAATGCAGTTACTGCTAATTACCATTGATTAAAAAACAGTTTTTTTTCCATCGGAAACCAAAAAAGATGCTTGTACCATAAAACTAATGTAACATAGATTTCAAAAATGCAAAAAAATGAAAATCGAAAAATTTGCAGTTACTGCCCTTTACCTGCCCACGGCAGAGTTACTCTTCGTATTTGGCGTCGTAAAGTTTGGCAACAATCGGGAAATTTACCAAACCTCCCAGCCAGGGAAATCTTGCTTATTTGAGGGTCACTGTTAGATTGTAATCACGTCAAAGAGATGGTGCGAAAAACATTATATTTCTTGCCTTTCAATGTTCACATTAAAATCATGGAAGAATGGTTGTGGCTGAGCTACCTGACACAATCGGTTCCCTATGTTAATCAATTTAGATTTGGCGACTAATTTTACATTAAAATTACGGTTAAATCTGTGAATTATATCAAATTTCGAGGGCAAAATTGCTGTGGTCGTTGAGAGTTTTCGAAAATTTTGGCACTACAGCTGTGTTAAAAGTTCCATTGAAACGTAAAAATTTCGCTAAAAATAAATAAGTTCGTCACACACACACACACGAAAAGAAGAAAAGTCTTAAGAGTGAGTTGAACTATATTTAGTTAACTTCCTTTACATTTATTGCACGGCCATCGCCGTGCGGGTACTGCTAGTATTAAAAATAATAAACCAGAACATTAATCGGCTCTGCCGATTAATCGGTTGATTCTTATTCGCCGGTTAATCAGTAATCGGTAATCGGCCAATTTGCTTATCGGTACATCCCTAGTCAACGCCGACACTAAAAGTTAGACACAAATCCGATTGTTGGGGGCCACGGTGGTCTAGAGGAAGAGTTTCTCCTCGTAAGCAAGTGTCGCGGGTTCGAGTTCCGCCCTGCCCATGGTTGTTATTTCAACCTCTCTGTACCGTAAATCTACTGTGTTTGTCAGGAGGCAAGGCGTAAAGTACACAGTCCTCATGTATGTCGAAGCTGATCGCCTCTGTATATATATTTCAAAAATAAAATCCGTTTGTTCATAATTTATTCTAAAATTGTTTTTCCTTATACGTGTAAAAAAACATTATTTTTATGTAAAATAAATAACTAATATAACAAAACTGAAATAAATTTTCAAACTCTCATAACGATCATACAAATCTCTTCCAAATTATGCTTAATAGTGAAAGTTGTAGTGCTCTGTGAATAACAACAATCATAAGTCAAATTTTCCTTTCCTTCAGTGGGCACAGCTTAAGGCGTTTCTCGAAACAAAAATCAGATATAAAATAGCATGAAGCCTGAAGAAGTCATCAAGTCCGTGTCGAATTATACGCTACAGAGAGGTGTTTATCATAAACAATGATCGAGTTGAGAAGTGTTGTTTCTTCTGCTGGACTCTCACTTTCTATAATGGCTTTGATGACATGATTAGAGCAAATCTGGGAGGAGAAAACTCACGCCAGATCCTTTCTCGTCGCTCATGGTTATCATTTATTTCTGGAATACGCTCGTTGTTGTAACTGTAACTGTAATGGGAACTGAATTTCGCTGAAAATGTAAATTTTGTGCATTAAAGAAATGATAGATCGTGTTTCTGGGTTGCGCGTGGGTTTGTTATGTTATGCTGGTGTAATGGAAGAGAGGGGTGGAAATATTTTGTTTTTCGTAGATCATGATCATGTCAAAAGAATAATGATAACAAAAACATAATAAAGAAAGAAAAGCATTTTGTTGTTTACTAAAAAATTATGGTAAAAAGCAAAAAAAAACAATTCTGTGCTTTTGTATAATGAAAGGATGTTGTATATTCAAAACAAGAAAAAGGCTCTAATGTTTATTTTTTCCATCACTAAAATTTCAAACCCTCCTTGAAACTATAACATTGACAATTTTGTGTACAATATGAGTTCCACTCATTTCAAAAGGTGAAAAAAA